>OX336894.1:3446694-3615801 GCA_946959425.1 Argyrosomus regius
ATACTTAATGGAGATGTGAGAAATATTTCATGACTTTACCTTTTGTTCTCCTCTCCTCTGTCAGTTTCTTTTAATATATTCCAGTGTCTCATTTTATATGTTCTCCGATTCTCTCTTCTCACTCTTGGATCTCTTCTGCTACGAGTCTAACTTCCATTGCTCCACCATTGTCTGCTGCATCTTAAATATTTAGACTATTTGTAACGGGCTTTGTTTGTCTTCCCGGCGAAAAAAAAAATGAACTTTGATCTCAGCAGGACCAAAAGGAACTAGAAAAGGCAAAAAAATTCTGAAGAAAATGTGGAGTATGTGTGCTCGCTTCAGCAGAGAGATATGATATGAATACAGAGCCCAGCTGTGGAACTGCTTAAAAGAACTGATTTTAAAGAAGTTGAACTGCTGTAGTTGTTGCAGTTGAAGCTACAAAAGGAAGAAAGTAGCATTTATAGGCAGTAAAATAATCACACAGCAGCCATTTTGTCACAAAATGCTGACTGGGAAGGCTCTGAAACATAAACAGAACAAATTCTTGATTAATATCATTAGTAACCTGTGTTTACCCTACTATTTCATCAATCAATTGGCTGCGTTAGCCATCACAAGGCTAATGTTATATAATTAGAACAAAGAGCATGAACAGAAGCAGCCGCCACCTGAAAAACGATCCAGGACCGCCAACAAAATGGGTTCATGTTCTCCAAAGTAACTAATCTGTGGTCCAACCCAAAATAAATCTTAGAACGACTCACCTCATGGGTAAGACAGTCGTTCTGGTGGTGGGACCTACGTTCAGCTAGCCTAGAGGCCCCACCAAACTCCAACAGGGGCTGTACCTCCACATGAAACACCTCCATCCATCTTTCATGACCGCCTATCCTCATCATGGTCGCAGGGGGGACTGGAGCCGATCCCAGCTGACTTTGGGTGAGAGGCAGGGTACAGCTGACATTGGGCGGGAGGCAGGGTATGCCACAGGGGTGAGGCAGAGAGACAAAAAAAAAACATTCATACTCACATTCACACCTATGGGCAACTCGGTGCCACCAATTAACCTATGTCTGCATGACTGTGGGAGGAAGACGGAGCATGCAACGCCACTGTTAGACCAGACTGTACCAATCAGAAGCAAGAGAACACACACAAGTTACACATAGGTGCACCGGCAGCAGCCGAAACAGCCACAGAGAAAGGCCGACAAGGGGATTTAAACCAGGAACACTCTTGCTTTTTGCAGTGCTAACCACTGCACCGCACCACGAACTTGACACAGCTGAACTAGAGGAACACAAACACAGCAAAATGAGAATGAAACAGGCCAAAACTTACCCACGGGGAGCTAAAAGGTGCCATAGGTCAAAGGTTCAAAGCCAGGTAACAGCTGCACCTGTACTGGAACAAAGTTGTGTTGCAGTTCTTTCTCTGACATCAACACTTTCTGTAACGGCTCAGAGAAACTTTTCAGCAAAAAGGGAGCGGGCCATACATCTTTGAAAAGTTTACATTGCGCTGTTTAATTTGATCCAGAGTTTGTGTGGATTATGCTGATCCACTTGTGAGAAATAGAGCAGGGAAGAGAAACTAGCCACAATGCCTGGCACATTAAGAGTTGAGTTTGGAGATAAGACTTTGGGACTTCAGGTGGGGTTAAGATTAAAATCACCTGCAGTAAACCGAAAACACTTTCTGCAACTTATTTAAACTAAAATGACCAATGCAACAGCCAACATGCTGATATCATATCGCATCATCTGGAAGCGGCTACTGGCAGCGGTGCAAATCTATTCAGTACATTTTATTAAGCACTGCATCTGAGTAAAATTCTGCTCTGCCAAGTGTACCACACATGAGGATTTCAGACTTTTTACTCCTCTTCATTTCTCAATATATATGACACTACCCAGCATTAGTAGAATAACACTTCAATATGTTTTTTTTTTCCTACTGAAAGGGAACAATGAGTTTTAGAGCTAAAGACCACATCTAACAGTGCATTATGGGGGTATCCATAGTGAATCATCATGCATTCATAATGCCTTATGATTACATGAAATGTGTGAAGATTCTCTGTCGTCCAGGTCATCTTTCTTTGAGAGTTAAATCTGGGGAAATCTGGACTTTGATTTTAGATCCAGGCCCTTGTTTCCACTTGGTTCATTAGGACTGGAAACGATGGCCTGGTTATCAATGAGTTTGTACTACAGTTGATTTATTTTTTATAAGACACTTGAAGTTATAATTCATTCACATCGAGTCCCATCTGTTTTGTGACTGGTCATATAGGATTCAATCATTATCTGTTTATGAATGTAGTCATAAGGCATTATGACTAAATTAAAATTCACTATGAATGTCTCCATAACACACTATAGAAGTTGTATAATTATACTTGTGCTCTTATCTTTCAACATAAAAGTATAATTAGAGAGCTGAAGAAGCCACTTTCATCAGTCATGGTTTGTTGTATATTGTGTCACTTAAAAGATCCTTGAAAGCTTCGTTGCATTTAGAATCAAGTACGTGACAACTAACAAGAAGACGCCTGTAAATTATATGTTGTGCCATCGCTGTGAAGAAGACGTTGGTGTTTTGAAAGCCAATGCTATGGCACACACTCTGACTGCTTTCAACAACTGTAGAACAACTACAACAGTTTGTGACACAGTTCCAAGAAAAAGCAACTTCTTTTCATAAAAGCTGGTGGAATAACATTTCGGAGCGGTTCAATGATAAGTTTACTAGATGTTTGAATAAAGAGCAGATACTAGGTGATTAGACCTTGACATGAAAGTCATCAGACAAATGTTTGAACAAATTTGATGTTGTAGAAAATGTGCATGAACTTTGTGCAACACCAAGGAATGTTCCATTGTGAAAACGCAGCAGTGTTATGTCCCCCACAATGAATGAATTAATAGACACATTGCTTGTGCTGCTACACGTTGTAGTACTCAAGACTGGTCTTGGTCTCATGACTGGTCTCAAGTCTTGTCTCAGTCTCGGACAAAGAGCACTCTGGATTTTATTAAAACGTCCGACTCCAAATGAACTCACTTAACTCATTTTTGTTACATTTGACAGCTGTTCCCCCTCCTCACCCTCCTTCACTCACACACACACACACACACACACACACACACACACACACCCCTCCAAGAAAGTAAATGTAGAAGACAGAAGAAGAAGAAGAAGCTGTGGCTGCCTGGGAGAAGACGACAAGCCAAATCTTCTGTGCTGAAGTTTGGCTTCCTAAACCGCAAAGAGTTCATCTGCAAAACAGCATCCAAAAGAAAACACACAACAGTGTGTAAATCCTGACTGAGATGGCTGGGACCCAAAGAGATTTGGAAAATATTAGCTACCTAAGTAGGCTACATACTGTCTGGTCTTGGTCTTGACTTGGTCTCATTGTGCCTTAATAATAATACATTTAATACATTTTATTTATAAGTGCCTTTCTTGATACATCAAAGCAACAAAGCATCATGAAACAGTACACTAAAAACACATTTAGACTGAGCTAAACATTAAAAATCACTTTTAAAAAGGTGTGTTTTTATCAGAGATTTGAATGTTGGAAGGTCGGTACAATCACGGATGTGTTTGGGGAGAGAGTTCCAGAGGGAGGAGGGCAGCGACTGTGACGGGATGGAGATATGGGTGGAGACAGGGTGGAGTTGTCAATGGTGAGGCAGAAACTGTGAGTGGTTTTGGTGCCGATGATGATCAAGTCTGATTTGTCACAGTTGAGTTTGAGGAAGGTAGTCAGCATCCAGGATTTGATGTCGGTGAGGCAGTTGGAGAGAGTGCAGTGAGGTGTGGCGGAGGTGAGAGAGAGTGCAGTGAGGTGTGGCGGCGGTGATGGATTTGGTGGAGATATAAAGCTGGACGTCGTCGGCATAGCAATGGAAGTGGAGACCATGATGGCGAACGATGCTGCCAAGGGGGAAGCAGGTAGAGTATGAAGAGGAGAGGACCAAGCATCGAACCCTGGGGGACGCCTTGGGCCAGAGGAGCGGTGGAGGAGGTGCAGTTGTTGATATGGATGAATTGTTGTCAGTCTGTGAGGTATGATTTGAGCTAGGAGAGTGCAGTGCCAGTGATGTTGAGGGAGGATTCAAGGCGGGAGAGAAGAATGGTTGGAGTCTGCCATGGTCTTGGTCTTAGTCATGACCTGGTCTCAGTTTAGGTGGTCTTGACAGCACTACTGTCAGAGCTATTTTTCTGTACTGTAAAAATAGCCTAATCCTGGATTTATATAACTTTAACACCAATAAATGTAACTAAAACTGGGAAAATATGTTTGTGATAGCACTTTTGAAGACTAAACAAAATTAAAAAATCATAGTAAAATGACAAAAATGATGATTTTTGTCGTGTATGATAAGAACATGTGTATGATTTCATAGGTGGCAAAAACAGCCTTTCCTTTCCTCACAGCCCACACTTTCTCTCCAAAACAAACAGACACATTGTCGTGATGTATCAGACAATATGCGCATGAAATGCATGGGGAAATGTGCTCACACAATAAACCGTCCTTTTGATAATACACACACACCCGCGCACACATGCAAAGAAACACACCGACATCAGAACTCAGAAACACAACAGACAGCCACTGTACCTCACTGCAATTCACAGATAGCCGTGAACACACACATACACACATTTGCACTGCTCTCATATGGCACATTGCTTTAATCAATACTCGTACAAACACACAGCCCACACAAGAACTCAAGGACCATAGAAAAGCTAATTATGTAGCCCCTTCTAAATGGCCCTGCGTGGAACACTAACACAATGTAGCCACACTAAAGCGAAATGAAAACGCCCAAGCTAACTAAACAAAGAGGCATAACATTAACAAGACACAACAAATCCCAGAACTAAATATGTCACATCTGACATGGTTTAGGTTTCTTATTCTTCAGAGCCGGCTGTGGTCTTTTTTTGTCTTTTAATGGTGAGTAAAAAAGACTGTTTACTGCCAAAAATGACTAACCATCAGTTCAGACACCACAGACAGTTCATCATCTGCCTGCGGAGTCACTACAATTTCTCTTAGTAAGCAGCAAGATGAGTAATGCCAAAGGGGAAATTGCAAATTGTCTTTGTCCAGCGAAAACCATGAATTTTGAAAATGTCAGCAGCCTTTTAAGCCTTTAAAGCATGAAGTGGACGGAGAATCTCCCCAACACACATTTAACTTATCTGATCTGGCAACTAGAGAAATTAAATCAAAGTGTTACACTGAGCTACTGGAAAATATCAAAACAGTTAGAGTATCAAGGCTTACAACATCATACATAAATTACATTCATGTAGTTTTCATTCTACTAAAGCCTTTATATCAAAGGTCACTAATAGGCAGACCGTGGTCCGGGTCTGGACTCTGTCCTGTCCGGACCCAGAGCCAGAAACGACGAAACAAGTTTTATTCAGTTTTGGTGGAGATTACATTTTGACCAGCAACTCTTTTTTTTTCTGACAGTGTTTCTACACCGCTACTCAGCGAAAGAGACATCCTGCCTGTCTCTGATTGGCCGGTACTCGTTGCCTTCGTGGGTTCGAGTTGGTTGGGTTTAGGCATGAGGAGGACTGAGATTGGTCAAGGTCACACTGTGCAGATGTTGATACAATGACAATGCTGCTTCAATATATATAAAGTAATTGTAATGTGTAACTAAATTATAATGCAACTTAAACATGATGATGCTGCAGAACCTGAATGTGAGCATTTTTCAATAAAGTTTCCCAACCGCGACATTCCAAAAACCCCAAACTGTCCAGTAACTATTCAGCAACCAAAAAAACCATTGCCATTGTCATTATAATTTTAAAAAGTATCATTTTATATTCTGTTTACAGGAGCAATGGAAAAGCTTTGTGGGGAATGAATCAAGTATAAGGACACCGGGCTTAGTCATAACCTCAATGTGAAGAAACTTTGGGGATGAAGGTTGTATTTCTTGGTTTCTCATGTTTTCTTGGTAAGAAAGGCCTCAGATTGACCTTTTATTGATATTATATGACTGCCAAATGGGCAAATTTACCAAGGGCAGCTTTAAAAAACAACTTTAATGACAGATGGAACATCCGCAGTAGTTCTTGTTTTCCTGTTGTATCTTTCGTGCTTATCAGACACATCAGCACACTGTGTGTACAGGCCTGAGAATAGTACAATGTCAGCTGATATTGAATTACCTGTCCCTGACTTCTGCTAAACTGAATACAAAACATGCTCAGTCTCTCCCATGTGCCACACAAAAACAATGATGATATCATTGATGATGATGATATCAATGTTTAATTTGTCTGATATATGTTATAATGCAACGCCGTTAGTTTGAACAGTTCTGCTCTTTATTCAAACGTGTCTCGAAGTGATTGTACTTTTGAATTTTTTGGTCTGTGGCTTCCTCCCACACTCTCACACACCCAGACACACACATCCATGGAATAAAAAAAAAATGTGTGTACGCAAACACGGACGTACAAGAGCTCTCACACACACTTTGGCCTCTCCTCTATGAGTGTGTGGGAGAGAAAACCTTTTACCAATACTGCTTCTTGTCAAGAGGCAGCACTCTCATAATAGCATGCATGTGTGAGCTTGTGTGTGTGTGTGTGTGTGTGTGTGTGTGACTTTTTTTGGATGCAACGTGTGATTACATGTGTTTCTAAGTAATGTTTCATGTGTTTGCATGTGTGTGTGTGGGGGGTAGTGGGTATCTGCCCTCGCTTTAATTGAAGCTTGTGCGCTGTCAGCGTTGGTCAAGTGGTCCTCTCGGCTAAATGACTTAGCTGGCTCGAGCAGCAGCAGCAGCAGCAGCAGCAGCAGCAGCGGTGTAGCATGCATAACTATCACTCTATTAGCCCCATATAAACACAATGATTACTATAATGGAGACAGAGCGAGGGGGAGGCAGAGAGATGATGGAGATCAAAAGGCGAAGAGGGGAGAGAGATGCGGGAAGAAAATGAGTGGCATAAAACTGGATGGGTATACATAGATCACCTCATCTTTCATTTTCCTGCATCAAGAAAACTTGTAGTTTATAACCGATGATCATTTTATACGAAGGTTCAAAACACTTTTACTCCTGTGGACAGACAGAAGACAGAATCTGCACTCACATCTTGCCATTGAAATGCCACCCAAATGACACATTGAATTTATGACACATATCATTGCTCGTCATTACATTGCTGCTAAAACCTTACTTATCTTATGATGAGGTGGCTAATATTAGCTTAAGTTTATATAGATATTGATGTTTACTGACAGAATGTTTGGTTTGATGTATCATTATATATTATATTATATGTAATCAAGGGCTTCTGACCATTACAGCAACTGTTCTGCAAACATTGTGTCCATAGAGGCTGCTGAGCCTGCTTACATTGCCTGATTGCCCAGCTTCGGTTCTGGCATGACACAGGCTCTGCTCCCCATCCCAACAAACACACAAAACACCCCCTGGTGCTCTGAGCTCCAGCAGCCCGGCTAACAAACTAAGCTAACATCAACGAACGGTAGCTGTAGTTTGCAGCATCCACCAGAAAACTGTGTAAATCACAGCGAGTTGATGCACAGCAGCCAGAGGACATTGAGGGGGAAACAGAAACCATTCACACCATTACACATCAATATAGCATCAAAACCATTTGAAATATTTAAAGTATTTAATGGTAGCTTGGCTTTAAAGAAGGTAATTCTTTGTACAAGAGGTCAAGATGTCTCTTGGACATGAAAGATGTCTCAGGTGTCAAAAGACGTTCATACCTTGATGAAACTGATTCAAATCCTACTTCTGTCCATCTCCAGAATTCTTCATTTCAGGTACAATAAGGTGTTTATGAATCAACAAAAACATTCTGCCACTGAGAAGCTTGTGGTGGTTGTTTTTTTTTTTACCTTCTTTCCATCTTGAAGTTTATGCATCTTATAGCTGTCCTCTAGTGGTTCACTCACACACACCACTATCTTATGTTTGTTCTCCACGCTATCAGTAACACTTGTTCTTGTCTCATGCGGGGGGGGGTTTGTTTTTGCAAGCGTCAGATCTGCCATATTCAGATAACAGCAACACGCCGCAGTGGAATCTGATGCAGGAAATTAAGAGATCGAAAAGTGGAATCTACAATATTGGAGGGAAGGAGAGCGTTCCTGTTGATGCTCTTTCTCTGCACAACATTGGTAGTTAAACTGAAGATATATTTCAAGGAAAGGGTGGGGGACATCTGGAATATTCTGTGTGATTTCTTTCTGTGTTCTGGTCCTTAATAACACTTGACCCATACCTAAGACATGAACAAATGACAATTAACAAAATATGTGACATTTCGTAGACTTACAGACTGCAACTAAAACGACTATAGTGATGCTTCAAATCCCTCAAAAGTGGAATAGAGAGAAAGAGAGAGCAGCTTGATCTTGATGATGATGCTACAAGCAGCACACCCTCTATGCTAAATGAGCTGGAGTAGCAGCTACACAGCCTGAATAGATATCACTCTATTAGAGAAATGGAAATACATAGATTACCACGGCGCTCCCTTTTCAGCCACTGAAAGGCTGCAACAGGCCAAAGAGAGGTAGAATGTTGCCTAATATGTCCTTGGTGTGTTTATATAACCTACCTGTCCGGGTAGCTGTTGTCCATGTGTGATGGACAGATCACTGCAGGACTGCAAAAGGTGTAATGAATCATGTGACAGGGCTTGAAATGGTCAAAGTAATTAGAGCAAATTAAAAGACAGAAGAGGTTGGAGAGAAATACAGGAACCTATTCACGTATACGGTGCTGAATATAAACATGCAGGACAGGATAATCAGGCTAATTAGTTGGAGTTTTATCATTCAGCCACACGAATATGCGAACACACAAACAAATGCACAGGCGTGGATATTAACATAAATATCCTCTTAGCTAAAACACAGGATTTGAGGTAATTCCCAAGATTATCGTACTTATCCCATCTTAATCTTCAAGTAGGAGTTTCAGGCGCTTTCTACTTTTCTGAGAACAGTGTGTTTGTGTGAAGACACACACACACACATATAGATACACATATCACAGCCTTCATGTGCCCCTTTATCTCTCTTTGTCACCGCCAGATGTTTTGCAGCAGTATGCATGGTACACTGCCACACTGGAGGAGTTGGATCAGTATGGTTGTTATGGGGAACTATCCAATTTTGCCATCACACATCCAGCTGTAAAAGCGCAAAGCAATCAGGGAAATCTAACACTGGGGACACACAGGAGGCAGAAGCACCCAAAGCACCCCAAAGGGCTGCCCGCTTCCTTTAGGCGCGCATGTTAACCAATTGGACTGTTCACACAACAAGGCCCGCAGCACTCTGCGATGGGCTTACGATGTGGAGCAATCGTTTCGGCGTCTGTTCTATCATTTCCGCAAGCAAATCTGGCAGAAATACACACTGATAATCTCTAACAAGTGACATAAATGATTGAATGATCTGATCCTGAAATATGTGTCCAATGCTTGCCAACCCTTTTGGTTTTTCTGTGGCTCTCCCCACTGTTCAGCTTCAATTATATTTATTAGAAACAGTATGTTGCTTCTTTTTATTAATTACAAACTTACTCCACATAGCATATTTGTCAGTTCTGCCTAAACAGAGAGAGACGAGCACACACACATACGCAGGCAGGCAGGCGGGAGAGAAGCCTTAGGTGTGAAGTGAAACATCGCAGGGCTTCAAGGCGCCCTTGCCTCCGGTGTGTCCCAGGCGTTACGCTGTAATGACTGGTTGGAAGGAAAAGCTTCAGGTGGTGATAACGATTATTTGGTTTCGGCAGCGTATTCTGTGTACAGTAATGAGGCAAGGGCCACAACTTGAGGTCATTTGGAATTGTTTAGTCATGCAGCGGCACCAGGAAGCTGGAAATGAGTCCAGATCATTGGTCCATTTTGGTGGTAGGTTTGCTGATGATGGATGGGTCTCTCTGTTGCTGAAGGTTAAAGGCAAAGACTCTTTTTTTAAAATTCTGATTCATGCCTTATGCAAAGATGTGTAGATATTATAGAACATCCCAATTCTGCCTCATTGAACAGCAGTCAACAAGTGTTACTGAAGTCTTACTTCTAGTATTGCTGAGCCTCTTCTCTCTGCTGGCATAACTCTAAGGAGTTCAGCTAGAAAAACACACCTCATCCACTGCTCCTGTTGTGCCAGTCAGAAATTCCCCAAGGGAAGACAGAGCTTGTTTTCACTAGCAGAGGTCAATGAGGATGAGGAGGACACTGACAGACCCTGAGAGAAGACCTCAAAGAAACATGCAATGCAGCAACCCGCCTCGAAGGCACCAGCACCAAAGAGACTGGTCCAAAATCCCCACACCCCTCAAGAGAAGAGGGAGACTTTCAACCTCCCCCATGCTTAGCTGGGGACGTTAACCTGTAAAAGGCTGTTCCCAAAAGAGCTGACAGTCCCACCGGTGCTGGAGAGGCAGAGAGAGCAAGGTGGAGACCTGAAGAAGAGGCTGACAGAGAGCAGTTCAACATCCTGTCTTCCCGACATGAATCACAGGCTCCCAGATGAATTTCACCACACTAATGCCAGCAACACAGACACACATCTTACAAACGCAACTGATACTTCATGAGTTTTATTTCATGACATTATTATTATTATTTTCATGTGCACAGCTTTTTGCCAATACCAAGTTGAAGATTATTGACCTTCCCCAGCATGTTGCTCCAGCTCAACCTGTGACCATGGCAACAACAGGAAACATTTAGAGGAAAAGAAATAGAGCCATATATAACAATATAATAGTACTCAACGTTATCTTTAATTAAAATAATTACCATTATGTTAATTAAGCAGGTAGATAAGGAGAGGGGTATGGTGAGTATGTGCAGTGCCCTGCTGTCAGCCCTTAACGTCAAAGCTGCTGAAGGCAGATCCAGCTATATATAAATATCCAACGTGAATATTTGGTTGAACGGGGAAATTAGCTATAGAGACCAAAACTGTTTTTTGTACCAGGTTGTAAACATGTTTATTTCTGCTGTGAAGTTGGACATTTGAACATGGGGACTTATGGAGACTGACTCACTTCTGGAGCCAGCCTCAAGTGGATGTTCAGGGAACTGCAGGATTTGGTACTCCCTCAGCCTAGATAACCGTATCTAATTAATTGTTCAGGAAATTCCCATTTTTCAGTGTTGAGGGAGGTCATTATTAAAAGAGCCTTCAAATGCACATTGAAGGTTGGTATGGGAAATTACAGCTCAGCCCACATTGTTATATATGTGGCTGTTAAATAGAGTGGAGACAAATGGAGGAGGATTGTGAAAAGCAAAGCGACCGTGGAGATTCTGTCAGTTTTGAACTCAAGTTAGCGTAGTCTTTTCTTTTCCAGAACTTAAGTTATCATAATTCGATTCAAAGGAAAGCTGTTAAAAGCAGCACAGGATCACCTTCCAAAAGAAAAGCCTTTAAAACTCAATTTTTTTAGTGTGAAAAATGTGTTTTACTCTCTCCTTCTGTCTCTGCCACCCCCAGCTGTCTCTACAGCCCAGCATTAGTGGTCGATGCTAACAGGAAGCCGACTTGTGCTGTATCCAGCTCTGTGACCGTGCTGCGGTCTGCACAGATTGGAAAATCAATTACCAATCACACACTGAAGTCCACACATGCTTACACACACACACACACACACACACACACACACAACAAATGTGCAACGGTTCCATCTTAGAAAATACACACACAACATCCTAGCCTTGTGAACACACGCACACACTGGTGCACAAACAGAATGAATCCACTTTACACACACACACACACAACCACCCAGCCTTGTACACACACTGATCAAACACAATGGTTCCACCTCACACACATGCACACTCCACTCCACAGCGGCTACACTTCAGGATGCTTTGACGTGCCAATAATCAACAGTGTGCGTGTGTGTGTGTGTGTGAGTCCTTGTGTATGCGTGTGTGTGGGTGTGTATGTGATTAGACGAGTTGCGATGCGGTGTCGTCTCCGGAATAAAGATATGGAGATGTATGCAGACATCAATTTATCATCCTGAAACGGAGAGGAAGGCAAAGAGAGAGAAAGGCAGAGAGAGGAGAGGAAGAGACGCTGAGAGAGGGATTCCTGTCACGTTCAGAAACTGTGAATCAAACTTTTTAATGTATACAAACACACACACAGAAACACACCTCCGTCTCTTAAAAATGTAAATGGGCTGGATTTTGTAGCTGCATAACAATTGGTCAACCGATCAGACATTCAGCCAGCAAATACACCTGCTGCATGTGCTGTAAGCTTCTTCAGTGGTTTATTTCTATAACTGGCAATAACTATTTTTAAAATTTATATATTTTTAATGTATTTACCTAAAAAAAACTTTAAGGCAGGGATCCCCAAACTTTAACTTGAACAGAAGAAAATTGGTGATGCCATTCTAATTTGTACATTTTAAAGATTTAAACGACAACATGACATCATGCATGCAATCAAAATTGAGTGGAAACACCGATTCACATTTACCCTACCAACAGGTGACCCAATCAAAGTAGTTCCATTTGGGGACGTGGACCTAAATTGGGGAAATGCTGCTTCTAGGTACTGAGTAAAAGTACCCCAAAAAGTCAGCTGAAAACATTGATGGCTGTGTTGAGTCTGACACCATTTTTGTATTTTCCTCACATGCTGCATTTTCTAAAAGTCACAATGCTTGTTTCAGAATGTGTCAGCCACTTTCTTTCTTTTTTGTGTGATATTGCTTGCTTTAGAGAGTGCCATCATGCTGAAGTTGCACATTAAAACTTTATGATGCATACAGTGTTTACTAAATGCCAGTGCCAAAATTATGTGGACACCTTTGACCAAAGCAGAAAAGCAAAGATCCCAAAGCACAAAGACAAAACTCTGTACGCTGAACACATGATACATAGTAAGACAACAAACTGACACTGAAACCAAGGAGCAAGGGAAGAAACCACGACAACATTTTAGACAAAACGTGCTAACTTGGTGGCAAAAGTTTGGGAAAGGTGAGGTTCACAAAGAAATGGTGAGAAATGGAGTTTGGTGAGGAAGAACTTCAGACCTTTCAACATCACTACCCGACTTAACTAAAGCTCTGGCGGCTGAAGGAGGAAGAAATCCCTGCAGTCCAACTCTTCTTGGATAAGTGGAGGCTGTTGTTGCAACATGTTAATGCCCAATGTGTTGGCTGGTTGCTGTAATACATGCCATGCTGTGTATTTTGCCTACCTTCATATAGTAACCTGCAAATTTCATAAGCCACTTGGAGGATTTCAGATGTGGTAACACTATTTATTTGGACAGGAAGTGTTTATCTTTTCAAAGCTGTTACCTAAACCCAAAAACACAGATTCCATGAAAAGAGACAAGAAAACAGTTTTTAGCATTGTAAACTTGTCCTGTCGTTTTTTTTAAACAGCAATTTTGTGTCAAGGGTTTATATAAATTGACTAAGAAGGAAATGCAGTCTGTTTGAAATATATTTGCTTCAAGTTCTTCCCTTTTCCAGCAGTATTATTATCGTTCCATAGAAAATAAAATTTATATTATTCTTTCTCGGGCAGTGTGATTATAGGAATCAACCAAGTGTCACTGCCATCACCCAACACTTGTAATTAAGTTCTCAGACGATTAATGTCAGTGCTTTTTAATCCTTGAAGAGTGTCCATAGAAATGGCCAGTATGGTTGAATTTATATTTTCAACCCACCTATTGACGGTTGAGTTGAAGGTATGAATGCATGATTCACAGGGCAGTCATCATACTCTTTTAGCCGTACATTATATCCAACATAAAGTGTTCTTTTCACATATGAACCATTTGAACCCTACAATACACCTTTTTTATGACGGTCTGGAAGGCGTCTGGTAGCCGTCAAACAGGCTTTAAAATGTGTTTCAAGAGCTACACAATTGCCACCAAATCACTTCATTTTTTATGTTTGAACACAGAGCAGAAAAAAACGACCATCCAAGCTGTGTGTCAACATCTGAACACGCAAGTGATTCAGAGAAGGTGGAGAAGTATTTCAGCTTGGGCTGGGTTATATCAAATAACACACACATACACAAACAACAAAAAACACACACACATGCTTCTCTGAGAACAAGTTCAAAAGCATTTCAGTGCAGTGACATTTGGAGCACAAACACTCATTTGAATGTCTCCGAGCTGTTGGAAATATAGTTCTCTGTTCAAACCAGATCAGATTTGTCTGAAGTTGATCTGAAATAGCAATATTTGACAACACAGCTTGCAGAAGGTGGAATATTAAAACATGCAACCCTCAATGTCATCAAATAAATGTCATTAGAAACATTAGCACTTCGCCTTCAAATGCCAGTCAAGTTACCTTGTCTGGATTTCAGCAATGTTCAGTGCTAGCTTTGTATAAATATATTCCAAAGAGCCTTGAGGGACATTATATGGACTCCTTTGACAGAAGTGCAGGTAGTTTTGTTGTGACAGTGGTCATAAATAAAGATGTAAACTGATTTTCATTTGGGTTCTATATTTCCACCCATCAATCAGGACGTTCTTTATCTTGTTATATTCTTGCTGAACATCTTGACCTTGAGGTGCACCTGAACGACCAAAGGAGCCGGTGACACATTGAGGGTAAACACACAGTTCTACAGCCGTCGTTAATGCCATAGCAAATGCAATATTTTTAATTCTTCCATTGCGTTTTTATTCAGTAACATTCCAGGAATGTGTTTCTCCACAGCCTTAATGGGCAAAAGACAGCTGCACGTCTGCATCATCAGATCGTCTATTTTATGAAATACTGTGAAGTACAGAAAAAGCTGTGGGCTTGTGGTTTAACAGGGTTACATGCTTTTGCATCACCAAATCTACGAAAAAATATACTGTACTGATACGAGACGGAGAAGACGGAGAAGACGGAGAGTGAATCAGAGTTTGATGGCTGCTGTGAAACAATCACCAGTTTACCGGGAAATGAAAACACAAACCGGGCTTACATGCACAAAGTAAAGCTTTGTTTATTTCTACTGACATATGATGCTGTGATTGTGAGAGTTACTGTATCTGACTGTGCTGTCTGTACTACTGTCTGATAACTATTGTGCAATTGCATTTCTCATAGTGGAGCGTGTCTGGTCGCCCCAGACTGTGATTGACTGTTTTTTAACACATTCGAGAGTTGGAGGATACTGCTTGCTTACCACAGCAAACAAACCAGATGCTTTTAATAGCTACAACACTGAATGATGTTACAATATGCGACTCTTACTGGTACTATTTAAAGCAACATTGCAAAAAATGCCAATTTAATTAGCCAATTAATGTTGCTCTCATAAACTACTAGTTCCAGATTTAAATTCAAATTTTTGCCATCAGATACTCCTGAATGTGCATCAAAAATATCGATGGAAACACAGCTATACATAAATTAAAGTGCATTAGTGCAGTGCCACAGTGTCTTTTGATATAGGGCTTTAAAGTGTACATAGAGTAGCTTTAAATGAATGATAAACACTTTAAGAAATCAACAAGTATACAGTATGTGTTTGTGCTTTTAATTCACTCCTTGCAAGGTGGACTGGAAGTATGCCCACCTGGAGTCATAAAACAAAACAAAAAATCATTTCTTTATCATAAAAAGGAGGAGAATATATTTTCAATGGAAAGGTTAAAGCAATGGAAAACATGGCCTATTTATCCAATTAGATGGCGAGTGTCTAGAGCCCATTTTTTGTGTGTGCAAAGGTCACGTTAATGAGCAGCAGAGAGCCGAGGCGACAGACCCATACGACTGTCAAACACAATCTGTTCGGGAAGTGAGTGGGCTGAGGTTATTGGACTCTGCAGCTCTCTGACTGACCCATCCAGTTATCTGTCAAAACAGATTAGTAGGTAGAAACTAGACCTCAACCCGCCTTAGAGGTTCACACAGTTCACACAAATCAGCATCTTTTGGTTTCTAGCCATCCAGACAACACTACTGAAGGCTTTGAGACAAGCATGCGTAAACAATGGTAGATATTTCTGACAAAAAGTTTGTGGACTAACCAAGACATTGTTTCTGGGTATATAGTACAGTACATAATCAAACATGAATCATTCAGGTGATTTTACACTAATGAAAACAAAGTTATGAATATGATATTCCATTCCTGTCTGTAGATACCCTTAAATGTAACACACTGGACCTTTAAAGTCAGTTTCCACTCCCGACCTCCTTCAAAGCTCCAAAACACTGTCGCCTGTACTGTACTGTACTTTGTCCTTTATTCCTGTCATAATTACTTTAGCCACTTTATCACTTGAACATAACCATGTGTCGTTTCGGGGCACATACTGAAATGGCCGATCCATTTGTTGAATTTTTTATGAAGTTAAAGGTCCAGTGTGTAGGATTTAGTGGCACAATTACGTCCCTGTCTAGGGTGTGGGGAAGGTAACATAAGGAGTTGACCAACATCTGTAAATAATCATAAACCAGTATTTTATTGCCACTTTGAAATACAATAACACAACTACACAAAATAAAAATGGCGCTTCTGTTCAGAGTGAACTTGGCCCGAAAATAACAAACAAAACAAACTAGCTTTTAAAGGAAGCTAAACCCTACAATGGCGGTTCAACATGATGGACTCCGTGGAAGAGGACTCATTTTAAGACAACAAAAACACGATTCTTATTTTCAGGTGATTATACTCCAATGAAAACAGACTTATGAATACTGTGTTCAATTGTTGCTAATAGATACTCCTAAATCTTACACACTGGACCTTTAAAGTTGACCCCTAAATTCCACATGGCTTCATATCCCACCAGGAGTGTTTGTAGATGAACGAGAAAATACTTTTGAATTAAAAAATGTCAAGTTGCTTCCATGCAGTCGATAGTTGTTGTGTCTGATTCATTTTCCCTGACTAAAACACAATTGCTCAATCAGTAGATTCGTTCACCTCATTACTTACAGCTGGCTGCTGCTGCTGCTTTCATGTAGACAGAAATAATTACAGACTAGCTATCACCTCATCTTCTGTCATTTCTAAACACTGACATGCTTTAATAGCAAAATATACTCTCATATTAGCGCGCTTCCTGTTTGATTTATGGAGTCACCGATCTCTGTGTTTTCACCGTTTTTGCATATTTCACGTTATTCTTCTGTGTGGAGTGAATACAAGCGGGCCTGGAGGAAACACACAAATAGAATCCACTTTTCTCTGTGATTCTCCATTCTCTTTATCCCCCCTCTCACTCTCTGTGTAATGTAAATAAAAGTTTCAAAGGCATGCGGCCTATACAGCCTGCAGCCCGGAGCATACAGTAAAGACAGTATCTGTTCCACAAACTCTATTGCTCTCACTCCTTTATCTCACTTTATAATGTAAAATGAAAATAAGTACACGGCTCCACTGCATGCAGTGTGTCAAGTTTTGCAGCAAGCTTTGCATACTAATATTTGTTGCCTGAGACTTACAGCAGTTATTATGTTATAATGGGGGCTAACGGTCTGCAGGAGAAACTATAAGACAGCTGCCAAAGTGACAAAAATATATCTGTGTAAGGATGACTATTATACACTCAATCCAACACACAGACTTTCTTACAAATATGAAATAAATCTGCATTTTGACTCCAGCAGAAAAAAGCATAGGTGGAACATTTTTTATGCAAGTGTCAAATTGCCCAGAATAGCAGGAAACTTGAACAACAAAAAGGAATGCAGCCATTATTGCAAAAATATCTTTTTTTCCAGTAGCCTTTATGGTCATGCAATCATATAACGTTTTTAGTAATATTCTGGTGAGGACCGGAGTGAAGAGCCGGTGTAGGTACCAGATGGACTCGGCTTCCAGATCGGCTTGGAAGTCCTTCGCCTGCTGATGACATCAACGAATGGGATCACAACTAGATAAACGCCTTACGTTGGAGAGGTGTGATTGGCTGTAGTCACAGCAACTAGATAAGCACTGTATGTCCATCGGAGAGTTGACAGAGTTGGTTTTCGCTGTGTTTCGGTGATCGGCAGCAGCTATGGAGCAACAATAAACTCAATAAACACTGCTTGTTGTTTTGACTGCATGTGTGTGTGGACTCCTATTCATGTTAACTTATCTCCATCGATCGTGAAAATTAGGCGCAATTTAGTTTGTCTGAGTGGCGTCAGAAGAACCCCGAGCTACACCGGTGTAAATATACTGCAGGGTCTTGATTGGTGAACGATGAGCAGGAGTGCAGGTTGATGCAGAAGGAGGATGATTAGGTGGCTACATCCAGATTTGAGTTAATGCGGGTGTGAGATTAGAACTAGATTAGAATGTTATAGTAACATGCGTAGTGAATAATCACTGCCATTCAGGAGCTATGTGCGGTATGTAAACCACCAAATCTAAACAGATTTTCTGCTTTACATATCTGACATATAAACATTTACATTCCAGCTGTATGAGCCAGACCTTTGAATGTGTTGTTTTACCTTCTTTGAATATGTGTGTATGCTTTAACTGAGTACTGCAAGGGTAATTTGCTCACACACACACACACACACACACAAATACACACAGGATGACAGGGACACTTGACAGTAGAGCCAACGGCCATCGCTCTTTCATTTTGTCTTTCCAAACAACAAAAACACATTCGCTCTTCATATTTATCTCTCTGCCTTCAGAGGCGTCCATCAACAGACAGGAAGAAAGAGAGACAAAGAGAGCGGAGGATGAAAGACAGGGACACTAAAGTGCTGAGGCTTGGTTTTATTAGAGGGGGTTGAAAGCTTTCCCCTTGGCAGCTAAAACATGATGAAATCGTCCCGGCTGATTTGATGAAATCTGCAGCGTTATTTGGAAAAACTCAGAAAACAAACCTGTATGTGTGAAAGGACGACAAAGCGAGGCTGAAAAACAGCACACTGTGTTTTCAGAAGATGCCATCCAACTTCCAAATGAATTCTGTTCATATTGGATGAAGTGTCAATTTAAGTGAACCCCTAAAGGTGCCTTAAAGAACCATAAAAACAAGGACATGTTAGTGCAGCAACAAGTACAGTGACAGTTGTAGAGGGAGATAGATTTATGTGTCCAGCTGTTGGTAGTGTTGGAGAGGAGGTCCTCTCTGAAGAGCTGGAGGTCTTCAGGAGGTTTTTGAAGGAAGAGAGGGACGCCCCTGATCTGGTAGGAACTGGTAGGACGTTCCACCAGAGAGTCTGCTGTTCACTGGAGGAGGTAACATATGCCTGTATGAGGTGCAGAGACTACTTTGTAGTCAGCATTAGGGATTTGAATTTAATGTGGGCTGCGACAGGTAGCCAGTGGAGCTCAATGAGCAGCGGTGTAACATGTGACCTTTTGGTTGATTGAAGACCAGGCGCGCTGCCGCGTTCTGAATCATCTGAAAAGGCTTCACTGTGCAGGCTGGGAGGCCCGTCAGGAGGACGGTACAGTAATCCAGTATCAGGAGTTGGGTGGCATGTTGACTCAGGTAAGGCCGGATTTTTCATTTTTGTGATTGTGTGTGATTAGTTCTGGCAAATACCAAAGGTATTCCTCTGTCATTATTTATTTGACAAACATTCTGTTGCATCAAGAAGTTTTGTTTTTTACTTTGAAAAACTTGTTGCAAACTCCATTAATCTTCTTCATATGAAGACCTCATCATCTGCAGCATCTGAACAGACTGAATTTTGAGTCTAGCAAAGGTGATACTATGGATCTTAATAATACTTTAAAATAAAACATTTAATTCAAGAATTCCTCATGTATTTACGCATTTATAGTACAGTCTATAAGTGTATAGATCATGAATTGTATATGGATATCTATCAAATAACATTAACTTAAGGTGTCTAATTTAAAACTGTTGAGACTCTCATCTATTTTTTCTGCTGTGCTGAAATATCAGGGATCAGTTAGCAAACTACCTGTGATCCTTAGTGTCTTATAGCAATTAAAAATATTCATTTATCAAGGAATTTTATAATCATTTATTAGTTACGGTCAGTTATGCTCCTGTTGACATTTTCAAAGTGCAGACAAGCCAATCAAAATTGATGCTTTTTAAATGTTTTAATTAGATGAACTAATGATCTGTAGTGTAACATTTGGATTAGAACGACGTCCCATGATTTTTCAATCCAGTCGTCTTCACTTCAACACGTCTTCCCTTCTTTGCGAAACGTTCAACCTCAGATCATATCCTTCGCTTTTGCTGAACTCGCTGGGCAAGATTTTAAATGTACACCTCTTTTCAGATTCAGATTTATTTATATATATGTATTTTAAAGAAAACGTGACGCTGTTTACTTCAAACACTGACAACTTGTTTGAATAACTTCACCCAGAAGATGTTTGTGTATGTTTTTGTGTTCTGTGGTTTTACATGAGAGGATCAGAAAACACAGATAACACTTGATATCTCTCGCTCCATGTGCATCTGAATGTGTGTACGGTATATGAAGCGTAGCGCTGGTGGGAGCTATGATTGTGCTAACATGCCATCTCACAGATACAGCCTGCAGGCAAGGAGGACCTGGCTAGCATCAACAGTGTTCAATAATTCATATTACACAGGCCTTATTACATACTCTTCTAACACACACTGCTTGCAGGAACGCTATCATTATCTGCTTCACACATCCGTGCACTAACCAAGGCATACTGGTGTCATCAGCTCTGCTATCATGGGTTCAAACAGCTGGAGGAGATATGGGCCGGAAAAGGAAGACATGAAAGAAAAAAAAAACACTCGGGGTGAGAATGGAGAGACGGTAACATCTACATTTGTTAATAAGGGAAGTGGAAAGGCTGCAGCCAATTTTCTGCTAATCCATAATAGATAACGGTGGGGATGCATGGAGGTAGAGAACGAGTCAGAGAACGAAGCAGAGGAAGACAGGCGGAGAGACGGAGATGACGTTGCATGGACAGGTGTGGTCATCTCTGTAAAGCGAGATTACAGAATCAACTTATGGCAAGTGACTGTAGCTGTAAAAAAAAATTTAAAAAACACCATCAACTGAATGAAGAACCTGCCCAACTGTTGTGTACTGCAACTACTTCAAGCCCCAAGATCAGATTGAAGAAGGTGAAGATTCCTTTAAGCAGTTCAATGTCATTACTGCTCTGGACATGGACACCTTGATGAGTGCATGACTGGAGAACCCAGTGAAGTTTGAGAAGTCCTGACCGTTGTGCTCCACCAATGTACAACACCTGGCTCTGCCACCTGTACGCTCAAGGCAATCCAAACTTTTCTTGTCTGTTGTTCCCTGTTGGTGGAACGTCCTACCAGTTCCTACCAGATCAGGGGCGTCCCTCTCTACTTCAGAGAACCTCCTGAAGACCCGTAAGTCACTTTGGATAAAAGCGTCAGCTAAATGACTAAATGTAATGTAATGTGAATGGAATAACACCCTGGATAGTGAGATCGTCTGTGGAGGGTTTCCTGCTTTACACCTACAGATCTTTGATCTGCATGCTGAACTGGGAGGTACTCAAGAAACTAAAAGGTGCCAGACCAACCCAGCCTGTTTGAGGTCTGGTCCATGTATCTAAAACACAGTAAAAGGTATTTATATGTTTTAAGTACACATGAAATAATGTGCTTTTTCCACAGTATCAAAGTGTAGATCAGTAGTTCCCAACCAGGGTGGTGGATGATAAATCTGAGAGGTTGTGAGAGGATTATAGAGATAAGGAGAGGAAATCAAAAAAAATAGTTCTGCCAGTCAGAATTTTTCTATTTTTTCCTAATCTCTACTACTTAGTGGAATGCTGGATAATCTGATCTTTTCAGTACTCTTAATTACTACATGAAGACTTTGGTTACTGCTGCTCTACATCATCTTTGTTGTCTGATGTCGCTGTCTGATCCACATATCTCCAGTTTTGATGAGTTTTACCTTTTCTATGTATATGCACTATGTAATGTGCATATTCTCATCTGTCAGCATTAAGACCGATTTTGACCAATGAAAAGCTGTTGTGTTACGTCATGTGTTAAGGAAAGATAGAAGGAGGATAGCTTTGCTGGTGATAGTTTACCAACTGAGGTGGACCGGACAGCTGAGGCTCAGAACCACCCGTAAAAACGTGCATATCCACCTTCGCTCACAGTCCATGTAAATCCATCTGAAATATTAAATGGTTCACTGATGACTGTGTAAGTCATTTTCATTGCTGTTGTCTCATTTTCCTGGTGCATCTCCTCTCCTCTCTACAAGGAAACTCACCTGTCTTTCTTTCAGATAATTGAGCTTATATTATACTTAACAGTTGACATGAAAGTTATGAATGATCTTTGATGTAATTTGTTAAATATTAGGATTAATTATGTGTTTAGCTAATTGTTATTTGAACTATTTATGGTACTTATACATTTGCACATCTTTAACAAGATTTAAAAAACAGATTCATGATTTGTTTGTTTCTTTGTTTAGAACCATGGCAATCATCACGGCAAGAACATTTCTTCAATAAACGGATAATTGATGGCAACAAATGTTTCCTGGCATATGCAGTTTTCATCGGAGTGGCAATAGCTTATATGTGCATTGTTATTGTATTTTTCATTGTTTTGATATATTTTACTGCATTAATGTTGATTTATCTGATTTTCCTTCCTCTATCCACGAGGTACAGCTGAATACAAACTGTGTTTGTGGAATGAATCCATGTAAACAGCAGCCTGCAGATGTCAAACTTCAGACCTCTACATAGACCTGTAGTTGGCACTGTGTGGGTGTTCACAGACAGAGCATGATTGACACGTCCCTGACTTTCCTGTTAGTTTTATAGCACCAGTTTGGATTCTTTAAAATCTGTAAACAGTAGTTTGGGGACCTCAGCAAACCCCCCCAGCAGTTTTCTTCTTCAACTTCCACCTGAGGAGATGTCTAATCTTAGTAACTTAAAACACCTGTGTGGGCGTACGGGGCCTTTCAGGTATCAGTGCCCCTTAGCGTCAACGAGAAACATTTGTGTTTAGGATATCTTATTCACTCCCAGTCTTTACAGGATTGTGTTTTAATATTAAAGTTATATCCTCTCAAGGCACAGTTCAAACACCCCCGCTACACTTGTAATGTACATGTTGACAGGGGCGGCCGGCAGCTTTTGCATTGTCTTATACTAGACAGACAGTAAACAGTAGCAGCAGTTGTTTTTAATAAATAAAACAGACAGGGATACAAGTCTATGGTGATTCAGAAAGATGGTGGATTTATCGCTTATTCAGCCACAGTGGGATATGAACCAAAGAATAATGTTTGCTGGAAGGTATTCACTGTTATAGTGGAAATGCATATGAATACAGTGATAAATAGTGTAAGTGAACTCATTTCAAGAAAATAACAGATAGGGTGGAGTGATAAAAGCAGCGAGAGCGTGGGTTGTTTGTGCTCACCCACTGATTTTCCCTTTGACTCTGTACTATACATATCAACAGAAGGAACTTTCACTTAAAATGTTGAATTCTGTTCAAAGAACTTTTTAATTATTTTTGCTGCTGGAGAGGTCTTGGCATGAAAAAGCCCCGACACAATGTGAGCATCCATCCAGATATGTTTCACTAGTGCTCAGATTTGCTTGGGCTGAGTCAAATGGAAACATTTAAATTGCCTGACATTCTGCACTGCACAGCAATACTTTTTCCCCCCATAAGAAGACATTTCAGCCTCTTGCAGTTTAAAAAAAGTGCAACAGTCAGTGCTCCGAGTTGATGTTTTTTTTCGATTAATTGTGAAACCCTAATGGATGGACGGAGTGGCTTGTTGAGCTACAATTCATTGTCTTATTGACTATCACTGTCGGTAGCTGAATGACATCTGTTAAGGGCATCTGTTCCAAGGAGAGAGGGCCATTACTGTCACAAATACACACACACACACACACACACACACCAACGCACGCTAAAGTGTGTGAGGTAAGCAATAACAGCAGACTCTCCGCAATGATGCTCCAAGATAGGATCGCCTCCGGGTAGAGGGTGGCAATACTGCTGTCTCTCTCCACTTGTGTAAATAAATGTGAAAATGGGTCATTCATTATGAATAGACATACAGATGTGGCCACATTTCCAATATCCTGATTATCCTTGCTAATATAGATATAGACTCCATCAATTTGCAGCTTTAGTAAATTGCCATTTTCTTCCTCTTTTCGCCCTCTTCCTCATTCCTCCCCTCTCGATCTCGACAGTATAAATTGGTCATGCATAATGGATGAACAGATATAGACGGAAGCAGAGCTCTTTCCATAGATACTGAAGGAGAGGAGTGATGAAGCGGAGGGGAAAACATGCCGGTGGTGTACACACCCTCATCCTCTTTTTTTTTTTTTTGCAGATCATCTTCCCATCTATGTATTTTTGGAATGTCATGTTCTTTAAGTCTTTGATGGATGGTCACAACACTGATGGCTCCAACCTTCATATCTGACACTCTGTTCAATGTCACCGCCGCTTCCAAAGGCTGAGAGATCAGAACGTTAAGAGACACACAGGTCGACTGCTGATGACTTTAGCAATGTGCAGGTAGCAGGTGAAATCTATCTGTGCATGAGAACACGAGAACTCACAGTATGAAGGTTCAAAATTGCAGTTTATTATAAACCCTGGAGATGAGCAATGCCTAAAACGACAAACAGAAATTCCCAAATATTAAACCCTAAACATCCCCACCTTCTAAACTATTCACATACTGTAACAGAATTTCTGAATTCCTAACACAAATCTACACAAATGTTTAAGTTCAAGGTCAGAAAAGTCACTAAACCTTCAAACTCATCAACTGGTCAAAAAAAAACCACCTCCAATGGGATTCATGGACAGAGGTAAATGTTTACTCTCCTGTTAGCCACAAGAACTGAATAACGTGACAACATGTCAGGCTTTGTGTCTTTGAGCTTGTAGAGTTCTTCTTTTACTCTTTTCCAAACAGTTTCTTCACCCCAGTTGGACAGTTAAGAGCTACGATTTTTCACCCATAGCTCAGTGAAGGGGGAAAAAAGATTACCACCTACAGAAACTCAAACTGCATCAATATGAAGGGGAAAAAAGCTCACTGTACTACGACAACTGGAAAGTACAACCGTACAAAATGCTGCCAACAGAGTGTATTTTTAATTCTCTCAAAATGTCAACATTGATTCAATGACTGTAGTCGAGAATCCTGGGCTACAGCAACCAGTGGGTGTCAGGAGGCAACAGGTGCCTGTGTCTGTGTTTGATGATGCATGAGGCTTTAAATTGTAATGTCTTCTGCTGAGGATTATTCAGCTCAATCTGCTGTACTATCAGCAGAGCGGAAATAACTTACGGGACATCCGTATGTGTGTGTTGTGTTAGTGCAGCAGGATAAAGTGCACATCAAAAGCAGTGGAGAGGAGAGACAGTCCAATGAGGAGCAGCTCAAAGGGGCTGCAGTATGGATGATTGTCATCACCGGTCGGTCATTTGACAACATTAGAAGTATTTAGAGAAAAGTTTGGATCCCTTTGATATATGAAATATTGAAACAGAATCAGGAAGAAGCATTTTGTTTAGGTCTTCTAATTCATTTGGTGGTCTTTTTTTTCTTTCTTTGAAGCAACATTGTGTAACTTTTCTTAATACAATAACAGGTTTAAAATCATTGCGATGCTACATTGTCAGTCCCACTCTGCACCCTGTACTTATTTACACACCACCAACTATTTCACTGATTTTGGTGAAACTGGATCATATTTTATGGAGAAAATGTTTTCTGGTTTTCCCTCTGATGTCCTCCGGCTGCTCCGCCTCAACTCTCTGTGATTTACAGAGTTTCCTGATGGACAATAGCTCAGTTTGTTAGGCTGCCTGAACTGTAAGCTCAGAGCACCTGAGAGTGTTAGGGCACAGGCGTTTTGGACCCCCGGGAAGGAATGTAACCAGATTAAGAAGCTTCTATGGACATAATGAAGAAAAAGACCAAAGACCAAAGGTGACGTCAGCGGAGGAAGTTGAGAAGACAAAAGAAGAGAGTGACTAAGCAGATAGCCCCCGGACAAGAGTAAATCTGGGACTGACTTTTAGTGGTTGGTGAGAGCTTGGTGAAATAAAAGGCTGAAAGACAGACGCCGAGCTGGGCTGACTGCTGTTGGACTAGTCAGTAATATTAGCTGCTATGTCTGCTGTTGGTGACCTTGTTGATGTTTGGCTGTTAGCAAAGTTGTCGACTCGCTAGTTTTTGATCAGAAGTAATGTAATCAGAACAAATACTCGAGTACAGCTGAACATATTTACCAAAGTGGGATTACACTCACTACCCAGTGTTGCTTTCATAAATCACTTTTTTCCTCACAGTGATGCTGTCCTCTGTATTTTGTCATTATTTCTCTTTGCACTTAAAGAGTATATTTAAATGCTCGTATACAATAAAAATCTGATTACACATCTTACATCTGCTGACATAAATGACATATTCAGGTAAATGCTGGCAGTGTCTGCAACATTTCTTTATGTAAAGAAAATAATTAGTAGGCAGCTACAGTTTTTGCTACCAGTGTATGTACAGGCCTGCCAGTCATAGAACAGAAAATATGAATCACTTCTTGAAGGATTTAAATGTAACAGTGCCCCCTCATGTGTCTACTCTTCATCTGTCAACAGCACTGGACAAGTGAGGTGCTCTGTGTTCACAAAGGTAGGCTTCATTTTGGCTAAATAACAAAAGCTGTTGTTCTTGGAACAGTCACTGACTGATGACCTGTTTTGTTCAGTTTTGGTGTCTTTGACTAATAAGATCCCCTCCTATCCTTCCCTTGTTATTTCATAGGTGGATCTATGTTAGTGAGGAAGACGTTCTCTCGATAAACTGATATAATTTGGGTGTTGGCTGTTTGTGTGGCTGACTGGCTGACTCCTGAGCGATGGGAGGCACATTTCACTGACAGTCACATATGAATGACATTGTGTCATGTAGGACAGCAGGGAGAGCAGCTGTGTCGCCCGATGCCACTCACACAGTGGCACATTGATGTATTCCATGCCCAAAGACTAAACAAAAGCCCTGAGACGTGTGTGTGTGTGTGTGTGTGTGTGTGTGTGTGTGTGGGACCAAGAGAGTGTGTTAGTGTGCATGCACGTATGAGTGCGTCTTTGGGCTTGTGTGTGTGTGTGTGTGTGTGTGTGTGTGTGTGTGTGTGTGTGTGTGTGTGTGTGTGTGTGTGTGTGTGTGTGTGTGTGTGTGGGGACCAAGAGAGTGTGTTAGTGTGCATGCACGTATGAGTGCGTCTTTGGGCTTGTGTGTGTGTGTGTGTCTGGTGTCATTTGCATGCAGGTCATGATGACCCTCTCCTCTCATCTGAGATTCTCATTAATTCAAAGACCTGCGAGTGCACACACACACACACACACACACACACACACACGAGTACGCCAGACTCTACACAGGCCATCACATTCTAATCACTGCACCCTGCCCCTTCAATCTCTTCTTTCTCCTCATCTTTCTTTTTTACCCTGCCACTCTCCACCTCCTCTCTCCAGCTCTGTCTCCCCTCCCTCTCTTTCTCGCTACCTCCCCCTCTCCCCCCCCGTCTGTCTCTCTTATGTCTAATTGGGGTAAACACTCAGCAGGTTATTAGGGACACCTCGATATGTAGACACCTCTTTGTGACACCCCGCCATTATGTCCCCATTATTGTGACACCCTCTCATGCCCGACGTGATGAAACCCTGTTGACCCAGTTATGCCCTCATTATGATGACCCCTTGTGTAATGACATAATGATACCTGCTCATTAATACTGTGTTTAAGCTCAGATTATAATGACATAGTTCCTGTCCTACATTGATGGCAAACCAGCTGTTGTTGGCTGCTGATACTGACAGAATGCTGATGGACAGACTGGCTCATCCAAACCATGGATCACAGGGAACCGGAACAACCAGAATTAGCAGAGGCGCCAGTGATTCCACACATCTTGCACACCTCTCGCTTTCCTTTGCGCTCGCCTCCTCTATATTGTGACGCCACACTCAGTGGTGGGTGTTCTGGTTCGATTGCGATGACCCGTGCATTGCCTTTGGCTCTCTACACCAAACCGCGTGAGTCATCGGACAGCACGGGGAGAGATAATCACTAACCGTGCATTCAACTGGGTACGAATGCGACGTGTTCCGGCCACGACGTGGCCTCCGGAGCTGATCTCACCTCTTCTAGACAGTGATTGTGATTCCACCAGAAGCACCACAACACGTTTCAGAATAGATCAAGCTGCCCAGACACAGAATATGGCAGTGTTTAATTTCACCGTTTCTGGATAAACATGTAATTTTTCATATAAAGCACACAAGTACAGACAATGGTTTCCCCCTATCTCTCTGCATATTTACTGAACTCCCGCTGTGCTTTTCATCATTTCCATTTCTTTTTTTTTTCTGTTTTCAAATAACTAAGGATGTTGTACAGATTTTCTGCTGTGTGATATCAGTCTGAAGTACTAAATTTGAATAAATTGGGCAACACTAACAACAGCTATCGCTTGACAATCAGTTACGTGAAGAAAGGCTTTAATTTTACCTTTCATTTAAGATGCTGTTTTACTTATTTGTACAAAATAAAGCACAAAGAAGAGGGCATGTTTCCTTCACTAGGTGTTTATCTTCTTTCTTCTACACTCATTTACAATAGGTGTGAAAAATACTACAAACAGCTCTACAATTCATTAGCATGCAGAACAACACAGTCACACCTGAACATGCAGGACTTTCGTGGAAGTAGCAGTAGCAGTTTTTTTTCCAGGAAATTCAATCTATACGTTTTGAAGCTGTTGTTTGTGGTGTGGTTGCACTTTATTGTACAGATATTATATTATGCAGTTCAGGGCAACAACATCACAGCGAGTAACACAATAATAATGCATCTCCTAAGCTTTGTAGGTGTTCTCACTTTCTCTGGCTTTTCAGAGAAGAGACATTTAGAGGTCTCATAACATCACTGATAGCTTTGTTCCACCAATCAAAGGCCCTGTCTTTAGCAACACTGCATAGAAATTGGTATTTTTTGCACTTTTCTCTTCTTGGCCTTCCCTAGCAATGTCACCTTTTCCTTCTGCTATTATTTCCATAGAGGCTGCTGAACTCGGTTACGTTGCATGCTTGCCCGGCTCCTGTTCTGGCATGACACTGGCTCTGCTCCTCGTTAGCATTTTCCCCGTGCTGTAAACTCTCTTATGGTTGCTACACCTGTTGCAGCACTCTCTGGTGCTCACAGTTCAGGCAGCACGGATAACAAACTAAGCTAACGTTAGCTAACAGCAGCTGCAGTCTCCAGCAGTTCACCTGATTATACATCGGTGTGGTGTCAAAATAATTTAAAACTGATTTTTAATGGTAGAAAAGTGACACAGCGTTGCTCTAATGTAATATTATTATATTATAATGATGTAAATCACACTCATATTTGATGCCCACTGTCAGAGAGGTCTGTTATGTTGACTTGTCAAGATGCTCCACTCCACTCGGGTCAACCCTCTGTTCTTTTCAGTATGACACAAAAGGACAATGACAGTGACAGTGTTCCTCATAACACACTATGCACAGTACTATATAATAACATCATTTTTGCTACAGAGATCAGTAGATACCTTTTTGATTCTCATTACTACCTCCTGATTACCATCCTGTGATACTGGTCTGATACTGGGAAGCTCCAAACAGTTGTGAAATCACACATACACCAAGGCAGGCACTGTAAAAATGACCCCTGCAGATTCAGAAGCCTGTAATGAGCTCCTATGGAAATTCCCCGTCTGTGAAATGGGGCAGAATTATAGAGGATTAACCACAAAGTAACCCTATTCAGATCTATTGTCATCAACATCTGTCTCCTCGCCTCCTTTGTCCTTCTTTAATTTCCTCTCCTCCTGTGATGACGAATTTATAAACCTGTCATCTTCGCCTCTCTCTCCGGTCTTCTCCTCCCTGCCTCGTCTCCTGTCCTCTTCCCTTCATTTTGTTCCTCCTCCCTCTCTCCCCCCCCTCTATTCTTCTGTGCTCATAATGTCTTTGATAAAGCCTGTCAGATTAATTAATGTGATTAACTGCCCGTGTCCTCGTTGATAACAGACTTTCAGAACTCAGGACGTTAGTGTGGCTGACTATGGACCATCGACTGACTGGAAAAGGTGACGAAATGGACGACTGGCTGACTGCCCGACTTTTTCCACGGCTGTTTGTGTGACTCATGCACCCTTTGATCTGGTTTTGACTGTCTAGCTACGATTGTGCATGTAATGAGCGGGACAGAGGCACAAACGTAGCAGAAAGTCAGAGACAGGAGAAGAGTGTCATGTGTCACGAAGATGTTGGTTACATTAGTTAAAAGTATATTCTCCGGAGAAATGTGCATTATTAAAGAGTAACTTAACACCCCACTGAAGATCTTGTTTTTGCTGACATCCAGTGGTTTAACTTCTCACCTTGCTGCAGTGATGTAAAGTGACATCAGTGTTGGGTGTGATTACAGGTACCTGACCACACCCTAGGTTACTCTGTGCATTAGCTGAGAGGTTATATATATTGTGTTGGTTGGAAAGATTCACGATGGATATTTAATATTCTTGTGACTTCTGTGGATTAGAAAAAAAACTGTAACTATTTATACAGAGATTTTACTTTCTTTCCACAACTGCTATTATTAATGAAGACACTCCACAATCATTGAAGGAAGAAAACAAACTAAATTGGACTCCAAACCACAATTTAGAACCCCACAATAAGAAATGGTAATACTGAGATGTTTGTGTGATTATAATGCATGCTAACTTGAATTGCAAACTACATTTTTGCAACTCAAAGTGCTGCAAAAACAAACAATCATGACATTTACAACAAAACAAGGACACAATTAAATTTAAGAAAAGGCAAGATAAAATAATCAGTTGGTAAAAGTGTTTTAGAAAGAGAAAGAAAAGCTAAAAAGAGGTGGTGAGGGAGGTGAAGAGCTGAAAGAAGTTCAGTACATCGGCACTCAAAAGGAATTAAAGTGGCAGATGAACTTTAGAATCTGAATGAAGCTAAATAACCGTTTAAAATAAAAACTGTTCAAAGGGTCATCTGAAGTTCAAGCAACAAAGTTTAAGTCAGTTAAAGTGTCAGTTAAGGCACTGAAACGTAGGGTTAGGGTCATGTAATCAGTTACATTTGATTTCTTTCGGATTGTATCTGTTATAACCTCTTTTACTGTGTATTCTGTGTAAAAATGGAGAAAGACTAGAGACGGGTACGGAAGCGACGGGGAACAACTGTGAGACCGGCAGACAGCTGATGTTCTGCATATTCATCCTCACAGGACGTAACATTTGATCAGAAAAGGATCTGATATGAAAAAAAATCACCCATGGTCTTCCACATTATTCTTTGAGTTAGTTCAGGGCTTCCATTAAACCCGGGTGACCACTCCGCTCTGCCTTGGGCTAAAAAAGGCTTCCTACTGGTACACTTTAAATGTCTTTCCCTGGTATCAGGCTAAGGCAAGAGTACTGTTAGTCTCAACTTTGCAGATTTAGTAATAGGCCCCTAAGCTACTCGGTGCATTGTGAAAAGGGAATGAATTCGCCCTGGGCCTACTCCCAGGCTAGTGTACAGATAACCAGAGGCTAGAAATGTGAAAACTGTGGTAGGGTTAAATTCAGCTCTCCGGTGTACAGCCATCATGTTCATTGTCTATACATGACAGGTGAGTGTGTGGGCAGCAGACAGAGGAGAAGTGTGTGGCAGACAAAGCAGTTGGGTGATTGTCAGGTTTCAGTGTAGAGCTCTTGTTTTCAGTGGGTGAATCCGTCGGTGATCGGCTATGAATGCAAATCTGTAACGTTCAAGCGTGGCATGAGTATCAAACCTTTATTTTACGACTCAGACAACCAGCAGACTCAAAAACTTTCCTCCAGAAGGTCATTTATATTCAGACTTTTCACAGAGAATATTTTACTGACTCTATATCACTGGTGGTAAAGTCACTCTGCTGTTAACTTAATGGCTGCAGCTCAGCACACACACAGCTGACCGTTTAATTTTGGACCATGTTTTTAAGTACAGTTGACTTTTTCCTGACAAGCCAACCCGAGTGGGTGGATTAATGTTGGTTTCATTATAAATACTTCATTAAACAGATGAAGTGAGTAGCTCAGTGGTTTGGCTGGCTGTTAAATTCTGATTTTTACATCTTCATAATACTCTTCTTTAACACAGGACTAAGAGCTGCACTGGGTTTGATGCCAATAATGAAGCAAATGGATATGATATTTATTAGTATGTTTCCATTAGCGTATAATCACCTGAAAATAAGAACGGTTCTGTTTTTGTTGTCTTAAATGAATACAAGACCAAAAATGATGAGTCATGGGCTCCCTAGACAGATATTTAGTGGATTAGACTGTATTAAATATGCTGGCTTCCAAAAAAAAGAAACCATGATGAAGTGTTTTGGGGCGCTGTCCTGCTTTTTCATCTGTTCAGGCTCCAGCAGGTCGACCGTTCCAGCTCTGACCCCTGTTAAGGAGAAAAATGAATATTCTCGGACAAAGCAGCTCAATAATTTGTGAATCAACTCATTGTAAAGGTGGCACACAGTGAAGAGAGAGAAAGAAGAGGAAGAATCATAAAATTTACACCAAGAGGAGTCAAACTAAACCTGCAATAACATTTGTGTAATCACCGGCTCCTGCTATAGAACCGCTTCCCCCCTCTCACCTGGCACTCGTATCGCATTCAACACTTAAACTGTATTGTGCCTCAAGTGTTCTAATTGGAAAATAGCAACTGACTTGATTTACATAAGTGGTCTTAATAAATCAGGCACTGAACTGGGGTAAGCTGCTTGTTAGGTTTTGCACACTGGAGTACTTAACATGCCTCTTAAACACATTTGGAGGTGATTTTTGGTGACTGTTGAAAGCAGCTTTTTACCTTTTTTATGCTTATTTTGTGAACAAGTATGTGTCTAATTGTGTGTGTGTGTGTGTGTGTGTGTGTGTGTGTGTGTGTGTGTGTGTGTGTGTGTGTGTGTGTGTTTCTCAGTGTGCGCGGCTAACCTCAAAAACCAGGTTTTTCAGTTTAGTGCAGCACATCTATGATGGATGAAATTGTGGATGACTGAGTGGCTGGGTGATGGCTAAAAGCAGGTTTTTCAGTGCAGAACGATCATATATAACATGCGTGTGTGGGTGACAGCAGTCTGCAGAGATGTGCTGAATCTTAAACACAGCTACTCCTCCTCATAAAGGCTGCATTCACCCAGGAGGAGAAAACACACTTTAGTCACCACCTAAACTGCATGACCCAGATTCAATATTTTATCCCTTTACTGTATGTTCATGATAGACCACAACATAGACAACTAAAATACTAATTTCTGATCGGCTAGTCCCATAAAAGTGTATGAGAGGGCACCTCAAAGACAGACAGCCCTTTAAATACTGTTCCAATTAAGCAATATTACAATAATTACGTCATTATTGGCACAACAGTGATGTGGTTAGATGCCAATAATAGGTTAAAGCTCACCCTCGAGTGTAATTTTATAATTATACAACAATTACCAACTTAAATAAAATATATAATCAAAAGATTTTCATGTTTTGGGGCAATTTGCTCTCAAAATAAACATTTCTTTGCTCGCCGTTTCTGTTCTGATCTCTGTTTCTATGGAGATACACGGGGTCTGAGTAATAGCACAGCAGCAGTAGACTGCTATATGTACACACACACACCTGTATTAACAAGGTGCACACCTGCATTAACGAGTAATATTTTTAGTGATGAGTCAGGTGTGCTGTCATGCTGATTCGAGCACATTCTAAACGTCTAGTTGACCAATCAGATTGCTCGTCGGACCTACTTGTTGTATAATTAACATTAAAGCTACTGCAGGTAATAAAAGCACTCAGGCTTCACTCTCAGTGGAGAAAGTGGTTTGATTAATTGTAAATCTAACATATGTTTGCAGTCTTTTTTCTGTTTTAGCTCATTGTTTTGTTTGATAGACTCGGTCTTATTGCTCTAATCAAACCATCCAACAACAGCAGGCATCTGTGTTCAGACTACGAGCTCTAATTAACACTTACTGATGTAGGAAATGGCAGATGAACAAAATTAGCAACTATCTGGTAAAGAAAGCTGCTCATCTAGAAAAGAGTAAAGGCTAAATGGAGAGTCTTAGCTTTTTCTTGTCTTAACTGTGCAAACACGTCAGCCATATGGACTCAAAGCCGTGTTTAAGGGATGTGTGTCCACCAGCTTCTGCCACTCAGTGGTCAAAATTAGATAAAGTGAGTGATGACACGATGGTAGCGTACAGCTCACACTCCGACTGGAAAAGGAAAGTCTGCCTGGAGACCAGCATCATCAACAGATAGGATTTTTTTTTTTTTTCCCAGATTCCAACAGAGATTTTTCACTTAAATTCCAAATAAACTTTCATCCAACTTCACTACACAAGTATGAAGTCCCAGAGGAGACGAATGCCACAAATAAGTGAGTTACAATGAGCAACTAACCAAAGTAAAAACCCAGAATCGAAATTATGACTTTTCACGTTAAATTTGTTCAGTAATAAGTCCAAATGATCACTCGTAACAAATTTTGTCTTATTGTTTTTGAAGTTATCTAAAAATCTCTGCAAAGAAAAAACATAAAAGATAAAAAATACAAACGCAAAGTCAATATTTTGAGTTACATTATTTCATAATTTTGGCTAAGAAAGTAAAATAAAATCTCAGAATTGCGATTTGAATTTGACTTTCTCTTTTCAAATCTTTATCTTTACACGGGGGAGCTGAGGAAGCACAACACTTTTTGATCAATCCGAATTTTTCACATCAGTAGTCTAAAGTCATTTAAAATCCACCACACAGAGAGTATTGGCTTATATTTTAAACCCGGTTCAGAAGTTGTTTCTTTGTCTTCCTCCACCAAAAGAAACCGTGGGCCATTAATAACGTAGCTTTCACAAAATACATCGATGGAGTACAACTGTAAAATATGTAGTTATTATTAAAGTAGCACAGCGAACTTCTCTCTGGCATTATACTTTTTTCCATTGTTTAACTCAAACCCACTGCCAAAAGGTAGTGTTCAAACTGCAATGCAAACCGCCACAGTTCACATGGTTCAACGCCGACAAGACTTTACTTCAAGTCGAGCAATGGCACCCTAGACACCTCAATTCCTGTCTCCTTCTCCACTGGGAAGCTGCATACACCTCTGCTCTCCTGCTGCCTTTTTACCAAAGTCTACAAAGACCCTGAAAGCCTTTTAACAAGTGGAAAAAACGTCTGTTTTTGAAAGTTGAACGTGGGAGCCGTGTCAGTCAGTCGTTACCGTGCGACTTGTTCAGAAAGAGCAAGGGAGCGTGGGTGACATCTCTCTCTGTCACACTCTTTCACTCTCACTCATTCTCTGTGTCAATTTCCCCTCCTCTCTCAATCTATTTCTCTTTCTCTGACTAAACCGGGGTGTGATGACTCGGTGACAGCTCCACAAAAAAAAGGCCCATTTTGAAGTTGAAATGTGGGGTTCTTGTCAAGGCGGGGCAGAGTGGGGGGTCTTTGTGTGGAATGAGTCGATGTGTGTGTCTATGTGAGTTTTGTAAATGCGCAATGCATGCTAAGACTGACAGGCGGTGGGAAGAGGGAGGGAAAGAAGGGAGAGAATTTAAAAATGGCGTGACTGATGGCTTGATTGCCAAGGCTGATTTAAACCATAGAAGATATAAAAAGCGCATATAATCTTAACTTGCTATCTTCTCCAGAACTTTTTGTCTGGGTCTATTTTCAGAGTTACTCAGTCAGACAGATTCTCTCTGAAAGCAAAATATCCAAAAGCATTTAGGGAATAAAGCGTGGTATGTTGGAGAAAAGTTCGGCTTCATTTTGATGGACTATGTCGAAGTTCATACTTGCTGTTTCTGAATTCTCAAAGTTGACAAACATGTTGAGATTATATCATAAAAAACACAATAAATGTAGTGTTACGCGTGCACAACCTAATCTTTTACAAATAACTTTTCATAACATTCATTCAAATGTAATTTTAATGTAATAAAAAAACAGTATTTGAGTTGCTCGCCCTCTATAGCCGAGCATGTCCACACATTGAACTCCACTTCAAGCAATCATACCAGAACTACTCAACACCGCCTCCTAGTGTCCAGTTGGGAACGGCTATCAACCAAGTGGCAACCTGCCAATGAGGAAGTGCCAAAAAAGAAACTGCAGTTCCTCTTGTCGTCCACTTGAGGCTGGCTCCAGAAGTGAGTCAGTCTCCATAAGTCCCCATGTTCAAATGTCCAACTTCACAGCAGAAATAAACATGTTTACAGCCTGGTTCAAAAAACAGTTTTGGTCTCTATAGCTAATTTCCCCGTTCATGACAACTGTACTGAGGGTGAATTTATATACAACTCACCTGACAGGTGCCATTACAAGTGGCTTGTATGAGCACTCAGGCGTAACTCAACCTGCCTCAGGTCACCCACGCTCCACCTTTTTTGCCCATATTTAGATATCTGGGTGGCAGCCAGAGCTACCACACTCAGCTTTTCAGAAACCTGTGGGTGATGTCGCAGACACGGCGTCCATATTTATACTGGTCTATGCTATCAACCCACATCTCTGCCTTTCTTAGTTCATGCTTGTTCTTTCTTAATTTAATCACTCTTTGATTTGACTGCAGTGTACAGTTTATTAAACCATGAAGACAGTAACAAAGACTGAGGTTTCACATTCCAAAAAAAAAAAAAAAAAAACTTTATTTAAAGAGCTGATGCTACAGAGCAGGGACACTGCTGATGGAGATTAAGCGCCTTGCTCAAGGGCACTCATCCATCCAGACAGCCATCCATCCCTCCACGCAGTCCACCAGCCAAAGAGACAAGGAGTCCTTGAACCAGCTCGCCAACTCGTCATCCCTGCATCCCGCCATCCATTTTGGCCGCAGTTCCAAAAAGTAATTGAACTGCTCATGTAAGAGGCCTAAATGGCAAACACACACACACACACACACACTTCTCCTCTCTGCTTTGCTCTTTTTCATTGTCTCTCTTTGTTTCATCCTCGCTCTACATTTCTCTTCTCCCAGTTACTTTCACCGAGCCAGCAGTCCGGATCTGTTGTACAGTCTTGGACTAAGAACGTTCTCTCCGTTCCAGCGAGAAAATGTGTTAGTGTCCTTCTCAATACTAGGAGGCTTTTTGTGTGCGTGCATGTGTGCGTGTGTGTGTGTGTGTGTGTGTGTGTGTGTGTGTGTGTGTGTGTGTGTGTGTGTGGTTGTAGAAACAGATGTAATATCACAGAGAACATCTGTCTCTCATGTGTTGAAGGGGGAGAAGGATATGCAAAGCTCCGGACTTGGCGGGGGTTATGATGTGTGCATGTGTCTGTGTGTCTAGGACTGTATCGGAGAGATGAGCTTTTATTGCTTCATAAATCTGAAGCACTGTGAGTGTGTGTATGTGTGTGTTGTGTAGAGTAGTAGGTCACAGGTAAAAATCTGAATTCGTACTGTTTTGGAGATGCTACCTTTAACTCCACCTTAAAACACTTCCAGGTCCAACGATGCATTCATGTGGACGTCGTGGTTGATCGTCTTTCCTTTTTATTTAATCAATGTGACCTGATGAATCCTCCCAGCCCACAGTACGTTTGTTGTAAACACAGTACATGTGTGTAACTAAACAGAACAACCATTCAAGCTGCTTTTCTCTCAGCTTTTGTTGACCATGTCTCCCTTAATGCATTATAATTGGAACGCAGGTGGTGAAAGGTTGTGTTTTTAAAACACCATTTACTGAAGCGATTGTGTAAAACGCTGTATTTACTGCATATTCATCGCTGTCACATTGAAACATTTCAAAAGAGCTTACAGTGAATAACGTGATGTGAATAAGCTTTTGATGAAAAAGAACCATGAGACATTTAAACCTCAGCGTATGATTTCAAACGTGTGGTTGCCAGTCTAAAAATAGCAGTTTAACCTAATTTCTGGAATTAATTTACATCAGACAGCTGTGATATACAAATCAACAGTGTACACTGTTGGTGTTTTTCAAGCCTGTGTATTCTTGTCCTTACATAACTGGATCATTCTCCCTTTAGATTCTTTTATACCTGATGATTTCCCTCTTCAAACACTAAGCGTAGTGGCAGCCAAGAGGATAAAACAAGTAAGCTTTGGACCGGAAGGTTGCAGGTTTGGATCCTAGATGAGATCTTAGAAGCCCTTTCCCTTCCACCTTAAATCTATATCTGAAATGTTCGAGTTGCACAGTGCACACATTAGACGGCGGATGTAGGGAAACTAGTAAGGAAAGTGAATCTCTGTGAATTCAAAGCATTATGTTTCTGAAAAAGAGCAGTCCTCCCTGGAGAAAGTGATAAAATGACAGTGTGACACCAAAAAAATCCTCCACAGAAACAAATTCTTTGAAACAGCATTTGCAGCTCGTGCCTCTGAAACTCTTCTTGGAAAGCCGAAGTCAAGAAATTCTGTCAGGAGTTGAAGCTCTCGTGCTGCAGTGGCTGTCACTCACTCGCTCGCTCGCTCTCGCTGTCTTCACTTTTTTCTTTCCATTTAATTTTGAACTTGATCTAATAAAACAGAAAACATCACCACTAATAATTTTCCCACTTTCTCTGCATTTCAAACATTCTGCCACTTTAAGAAGCACCATGCATTTACACCCCTTCAGTATGTGATCGGATCAGAGCTGATGCACTGAGAATGTGCACGATAATCTGTGTTTACACAAATAGCAGAATGTCCTTTATTATATGACCACTGCGATTAAAGCTCCATTTCTGCAAGATGATTATAGATCTTACTGTATGATTTAGAAGATTCAGCATATTTTAGGATTTTCTTCAGAATAAAAAGACCCACTTGCTACTCAATTGTAAGTCTTGGCTTTGCCCTCCATGCGGCAAAGCACTCGCCTTTCCGTGCTGCTTCCCTGCCCAAAGGAGGATTTCTGCCTTTATGTTTGAGTCTGAAAGCACAAAGAAGCTGAGCATGATGGCTTGAGGCTGTTTGTAACAGTTTGACACTGCAAATGAACCAAAGTGTCAGTCATTACAGTCATTTTGGTCCCTCCCTGATTAGCAAACACATTTGACGAGGATATTAATGGAGCATAAAAGCTACTGATGTATCTGAAATTGTAGGTACATTCAAATGACACCGTTCTAAAAAGGTTCTGGTGTTCTGGTTTTATACAGATATAATGCAAATTAAAATACCTTGTTAATTAGGCAGCTAAATGTTGACCCAAACTAGTGTCAATCAATTCAGCCAATGTGACCACAGTATAAATCATTTTTTAGATTTAGTATAGTGAATAAGCAAAGAGACTGGGAGGTACTTCAGTGCATCCAGACCTGCCATAGTGGGCCATAGTGAAGCTTTTAGAAGTCAGTTATGCGGTTTTCTTTTCTCCTTTCAGGGTGAGAAGGGTAAAGGGAAGACATATAATTGAAATATAGAAGGGAGACTAGATGACAGGAGAAGAATGTAGAAAACGGGAGGACAGATATACAGGCCAGACATGGAAAGGGTGAGGAAAATGAAAAAAAAAAAAAGGTTTTCACATTTTTATAGAATACATAACCATGTGAGAAAAGACAAAACACTTTCTAATCATGGAGAGTGCACCATAAGTTTAAGATGAATTTGACTTCTGCATTAATATCATTATTTTCTTGCTTTTCTATGGATACAGCAATGATATCATGAAGTTAATTTTGCCATGATGATCATGTAATGAATATCTGATATCGTGACAGTCCTGCACAGGGAAATGACTTATCTCTGGGTGTTTGCATTGTTTTTATGACTAGTTTTGTTGTTGTAATGCAAATTTTTATCTTGAAGAATTGTAACTAAAGAAAAACATATAGTACAAAGAATACAAAGCAAAACTGAATCAGTTAGCTCTAACAAACTATTGTTTTCTTAACCCTCAAGCTTGTAGATAACGAGGCCTTTAGGTATGAGGAATGGCAACAACACAAACAGTTTAATTAGTATATTTCATTCAGTGTTTTCTTCCAGTATCAAAAGCAACAGCAGCCTAAATGACAAGCCATTAATGGAAATACACCGAGGCAGCGCAGGACAGAAAGAGGCACAGAGAGTGACCAGGAACCGGCCTTAAGACCACTTAGGACCCTGTTTGAATGGCAGTGGAAGTCGGACCCTCTCGTTACACGAGTCTTCAGAGTGCAGAATGTGAAAAGCACAGAGAACATTTTGTACTGTAACCACTGTGAGCTCCCTTCTATCAACATAAAACATTATTTCCCCAACTCGGCTGCTTCTGACGTGTAAGTTACCGGCGAAACAGAAGACAGCCTTTGGGGTATTTTACACAAATAGGACTCATACATAACCAGCTGAGTTCATACTACTATGTGGAAGCATAAAGCGAGGGCACATTTCAGTGATGACAAATAAATCCTTCAGCTTGTATAACGTGTCATTACAGCTACAACAATACATATAGCATCATTGTAAAAGTTGATTTTTCTTCTGCTGTTAACAGGCATACGTGATGTGTCCTAACTCAGCGTCCAATGGATGAAAAACTTTCCGGACCATCTTCGATCCCTCTGTCAACATGTTCACATGTCCTGATAATGACTATCGCTGTACACAAAACAAAGATCTGGAAGTTGGTGGATCTTATAGAGCATAACACAGCACAAATAATGTATAAGGCAGGAAATAATTTACTTCCAGGTAATATATAAAAAAATGTTTTGAATAGGAGGGTGGTTATGATTAGAGGGGAAAGCTCCATGTTCCATGTCTGAATTATTCCACAGTTCAACCCCACACATTAAAATACACACACTCTTCACTGTTGTACAAATATTATTCAGTTCACGAAAAAATGTATGAGGAAGGACAGTGATGAGGTTTAGTTTTGGTTTACACACAATGCACTGAACAGAGAATTAGGATCATGTGTGCAGGTTTTTTGTGCTTGTACGTGTTTGAAATAAAATTTTCAATCAAAATTCTAACTGCCCTTCTAATGTTTCCCCCGAGCTGACTATAAAATCAAGTATTCAGCGACAGAAACAGGCTTTCCTTCTCTTGTTGTTGTTAATGGTTCTGTTCCACAGGCTTGTCTTTGCTTTTCAGCTCAATGAGGTCAGGTTGTTCTTCCAAAAATATTAGTAGGTGTGCTGAGCAGATAAAAAGGAACAACATTCCTTAAACCCACAGACATTAAGAAGAAAAGGGGCTCTTGACTGCGAAAGTGCATAGAGTGTGATACTCATCCAGGATTATGTTTCATTAAAAGCACTTCAAATTGCCTTTGTGCAGAAACATACTACATAAACTAAAAAAGAAGGCAGGTACAGAGAGTGAATATATAAACAGACAAGCAGCCGATTAGGTTAAAGAAAGCTACTTTTGGAGACAGAAACTCTCTGGTTGAGTAGCTAATCAACTTATATTTAACAACAGTGTGTTTTTGCAAACTAGTGTAGAACCGCAAGGGCCATATAGAGATTAGGAGGTCTTCAAGCACAAGAGGGAGTAGAAGGAGGAGAAGGGAGGGAGGGAGGAAGGGAGGGAGAGATAAGAGAGAAGGGAAGGATGGGGTGATGGAGGGAGAAAGGGCACAGGAAGGGTAAGCAAAGAGGGAGAAGAGAAGACGGGAAGAGAGGAGGTGCCAGGAACAGATGAAACTGAGAAAATGAGGACGGGCAGACAGAGGAAGAGTGAGGAACCTTGTTTTCACTGATAAGCACATATCAAAAGCTGTCTTGGCTGTCAGATCAAAGACTTGGCATCACCACGGAGTTGACCTTTTTAAGTATCGTATGTCCAGTCGGGCCACTGGGGCCGGCAATCAGTGATAAGGGATGAGCTAAACCGACTTGGGTGTAACACAGAGTTCTTTTGGACTCCCTGGGATGCCAGAGATACAGGAAGACGGGTCAAGAGCTAAAAAATGATGTTGATACAGTATGAAATGTTTTTTTTCATCTTTCATGTAAGTATTTCAGAAAGGTCCATGTGAACTCAAAGCTCATGCTGCTTTTTATTGAACTTTTGTCTCCTTTTTTTGCATCGTTATTATAGCTCATGCTTGACAGTATTCCCTTCAGGTGTGAAAATGTCACTTCATGTGTGTCATGTTTTTTGTTCCACCTCACATGTGTTGACCTTTGCTTCACATCTAAAGGCTGAATCACACATTAAAACCAACATGTGTCCAAAAGCCATGTGTTCTTTGGATTTAGATCGGCTTTTGTATGCAAGAAAAAAATGTCTATTTCTTTAAGTTTCCTTTCCAGTTTTTCTGTTAAACCATAACTCTATGGAGTTCTTGCACTTTTTAGTAGTAACTTACAAGTTGTCAGTGAAGTTTTTGTAAGTGGCACTCTTCATTTGTTCAATAGCATTGGGTATTTCGATCAATCAAACAATCAGTTAATTAGTCGATGATCCACCGCTGTCTGTGGGCAACAATCTTACTCGATACCAAATGAATGATTTGACAGGAATACGAAATGAATGAGATCAATCTTAACGATTAATGCCATTGATCAACATTTCGTCTGACTTTTTTGGAAAAGTTGTTGGAGATTTTGTCTGTGAGAGACAGTGAGAAAATGAAAGAGGCCTCGAATTAAACCCAAACACTAGCTATGTAATGCCTTAGCAATGTTGTCAGAGGTTCAGCTAATGATAAGCAAAAACACTTCTTTGCCCCCTTGAAGTTTTTCTTGGATTTGATGTGAGGATTTAACTACAAAAGACTAACAGACAGACCAGTTAAAAGCGCAGTCCTCAGCTCAAATAAGCCGCTTTCACACGACGCCAGATTTATTACATTTTCTAAAATAAACTGAACTAGAAATGGAGTTCAGATGATGTTATTGGAAATGATAGAGGTCAGAAAGAGAAGTAGAGGCAAGGCAGAGAGACTTTGGTAGAGACGGATTAAAAGAAATAAACAGTTGCTCTCCGTGTTTTATAAGGGACAAGACAACGAGCCAGCAAATCAGCCACTGTGAAATAATGGGACTCATCAACCCGGCAACTTGTGAGAAACTTTTTTTGGTTAAAGCCTAGCAGCATTTCTGTCAGACAACAGATTATTTTAAGTGTTTTAAATCATTTGCAAGCAGCATAAACTGTTCCACATGTTTTACATTTCCTGTATAGCCAGAGGGTGTTTTTGTGTTGGGGCTACCCGTCGATTTCAGTGACCATCAGGTAGCAATAACAGTAAAGAACCATGATAATTTGGACAAATTAGGCTAAATCAATGGCTGAGTTAACAAGACATTATTTAGATTTTATGGCTTTTTTCTGAAGAGATGGTGAAAACAGCTGGTAAAGTCAAGGAGCAAGTAATCACAGAAAAACAAGTAATAACGCTCACACAAAATAAAACAACCACAACGTACTTGCTGCACACCGGGAGGGCTTGAAGTCAGTAAGAGCCCCAAGGACGAATGCTGCTAAATCATACCAACTCTGGTAACCCTGTCAATCCTTGCTAAATAAATGTTGCAATAAAAGCAGTAGTTTTCTACAAAGGTTTTTGATGCATTAAAGAGACTTAAGGACACTCAGAGTTTCTGTATCCACTCAAGGTTAGACCCACTGATAGAAGAGCACCAATATTATTGTTTTAAATATCCTATGTGGAGATTAATGACTGAAAAATTCATCTTTTGATGCTCCTGAATAATCATCATTCTGAAAAATGTAGTGCTTAGTGATGTAACCTGTTTTGGGTCTTTCAACCATCTCAAGGCTTTCTCCGCTACCTTTGTGATTCCTGCCTCAGGGTGGAACTTCTGCTGTTTCACCAGGTCCACAGAGAGCTGCCAGTCCTGCTGTGGTTCTTGGCAGCCATACTCCAGACTTTATGAAGGTGATCATCCGGGTTGGGCATGCTCGCTTGCTTGCTTGTTGCTGATTCCCGTGCTTCGATGGGTCTCAGAAGCTGGTTGTGGCGCCAGGCGTACCAGCCCTGCCCAAGAGCCTTTGGGCAGCAGCTCAGGATCTGCTTCAATGCCTGAGCATTGTGGGCAATCTGGAGATTCTGCTTTGCTATAATAATTTTGCTAATACTTAACTGTTTCTTGATACTACATGTTAATCACTTTAAATGGATTTAAAACAATCTGAAATATTACAATGTGTTGCATTAGCTCTCACCCCAGAATCCACAGTTCTCTAAACATGACTTGTGACATGTAGCGTTTTAAATAAAAGTCTTGTAGAGAACTTGTGAATGACTGCAATCAACTTTTTGTCCATTTTCCACCTGCAAGCACTGTTGTTCATGAATCTGAATCACTCAGTAGGAAAACAAGGTTGGACAGAAATGTGGCTGGCTGTGAAAAGTTATGAAGAAATGCAGTGCACAAGTAGCCAACATTTCTTGGCTAACATTAACCTTGATGTGTCCAGACATTGAGGGAGTTTCCCCTGGTACCCCATTGGAATGAATGGACCTCTACTAACCTCTTGATTGTATTGCTAAAAGAAACAGACTATGTTTGTACTGTATGGTGAACAGTATGGCATGATGGTGCTGTGACAGCACCTAAGTTTCAACTTAACTTCAGTTAAGGAGTGTTTACACCCCCTAAAGGCTAAACATTACCAAAAAAGGGAAGACAGCAAAGACCATGAACACAATCTGACAGACACGTGAATTTCACCTCGAAGACAAATAGGATTGTAAGTTAACAACATGAAGAACTGCAGAAAAACATGCAAAAATAATGAAAGCCATAAAACAATATAGCCTCAGCAGAGGGAGAATGATTGTGAATGATCAAGCGATGGGGAGTAACAGCCACCGAATAGAAATGGTAATTGCCTCAGGACCCTTTACAATATTAATCTTCTAATAATCTGACTATACAGTGACTGATCTCTTGACAATTACAGTATGGTGTGTGAATCATTATCATAAGATGAAACCAATTTTAGCATTTAGATTGAGGTTTTGAGAAAACCACAGTGGAGCTCATTTTTCAGTCAGGGATTTAATTTGTCAGTGGATCAGATGCTGCTGCCTGCAGGTCTGGTGTAGGTCAGCTTTGCAGAGTGTAGCAGTCACAGGGTTGGTGGGAATTGAGTGTTTTGCTTAAGGATACTTCAGCAGTGTGACACGATTGAAGTATTATCTCCCTGTTGACCATAACATAAGAGCTGTGCCCCTCTGTTATGCATCTTTTCATCTCGCTGAAACAGATTTCAAGCTTCAAATCTGTGTGTAAAAAAAAAAAGGTGCAATTGATATATCGTCTATGTAGCACCGTCAGTGAATAAGAAAGTGAGCCAAAGGGTAAGACAATGAGTGTGTGTGAAAAAGAAACACGGCCAAATTTTATGTGTATGACTAAGCCAACCAATTTAAAGAGAGGGCATGAAAGGGCCACATCCATAAATGAGTGAAATGGAGAGGCATAAACAATGAATACAAGGCACCGTCGCTCTGTCTTTATGTGTGTGTGTACTTCAGCCTCTATAAGAATGATATGTGGAAGCAATGTGTGTAAATGGCAAAATGGGGAACATAAACAACACAACGTGACTCTGTGTGTGGGGCTGTGTGTGTGTGTAAATCATCAATTTAGGGTAGTGAGAGTCTGTTTATTCATGCAGTGACCCACATATGCTCCCCAGAAAGTCCTCATCAAAAGCCTCATTGTCCTCCTCCTCTCGCTCCCTTCACCTCCTTCTCCCTGTCGCTCTGTCCTCCCTCCCCGTTTCTTCTCTTTCCTTCCCTCGCTCAATCACTCTCTCCGTCTCTCTCTTGGGGTCTTTCTATAAGCCGGTCTTGACAGTCTCAGACAGTCCCCCCACCCTCCACCCCAACCCTCCCCTGCGCTTTCTCGACTTCCTGAACCCCACGGTAAAGTGAAACCACCTCCAACACATGCACGGTAACACACACAGCAGCAGCAGTAAAGTGAGAACTTGACGTCCATGGTCACACAGTATACGGACTCTACTCCATCATAATCAGCTCGCTCATAACTCAGACAGATCAGACAGAGTTCAGGATGTTTTGGGGGGGTGGGTTACTTTACAAACTAACTATCTGGTTACCTAAAAATACCCACACTCTGTACCCCAACACTCCACTCCGAATACTGGAACATACTTCATATCATGTGATATGTGTTAATAGGAACCATATTGATATTATATATCACATTTATACAATATTCACATTCTAATTACATATTTGTATTCATAGTATGTTATTTATCGTATGCATATATTATACATATACTGTATATCATATCACATCTTGTGTATATATACACGTATATGTATACATGTGTACATATTATATATTGCAGTTATGTAAGTATGCACACCTTGCACGGGTTAAATATGACACATATCTATGTGTATCTATGTATTATTATTATTATTATTGTTATTATTATTATTATATACTGTTATTATATACTGTTATTAACAATAACATTACCATCTAAACTTGCCTTGAATTATGATCTGTCCCTACACTGACATATTTTAGCACTTTTGCTCAAACATAGCGCAGAGTATTTTTGTTTACAAAATTGGGAACGCAAGAGTTAACAAGGCAATTTACACTTGGTGATCGATAAAATATCACGGAGGCGGGTTTATTTACCTCCAGTATTCACAGCAGTAAACAACATGATGCACTGATATTTCATCCTAAATGGATCCATTAAGCATTGATCTGATTTGGAGGTCACAAGATGTTAAGATATCTAAAACAACTATCTTTTTTCAGTCATGTAGATTGTTTCTACAAAATGTATTTCCTCATGAAGGAGGTCAGAACTACATGTTGGTTTAGAGTCATTAGATGCAGTTGAAATAATGTAAATTAGACTTGATACTACCATCTAAATTCGGGCCAGTTTGAAACTAGACATCCATCTACAAATTATACTGCCGGTGAAACAGCGTTTGTCTCATATCCATCTAAAAGTCAAAGTGGTTTTAGTTTCATTATACATAGTTTTTTGATTATGTTGCCATGATAAAATCAGTTATTTCAGTCTGAAAGAGACAAAACAAAGAAAATGTTCTTGAATGGATATTGAGTTGCATGCTTGCCAAGTCTCACAATTCTAGTTTGAGACAATCTTTTGTCCATCTGGCTTTTCCAAACAAATCCTCGCATTATGTCAATTTCAAAAACCATTTGTCCACCTGCTGTGATTTATTAGTTACGCACTTTAATTATGTTACCAAGGAAACTTGGCCAAAGCTGCTTTGGCTCTAGCAAAAATGATGTATTAATACATTAAAAAAGGTCTTTTAAAACAGCTATGCCAAAAGTCAGTTTCCTGGTTGTGATCGTGTTTGTTGCCAAGCAACATCATGTTTGAAAGGTGCTGAAACTTACAGGTGATAGTGACACACTGGTCTCTCTGGGGTATATTTAACATGCAGCTATGCAGATCTAACTATTGTTGGATCATGTCTTACTCCAAATTCAAACTTTGTTCCATATCATCAGAACAGTAGACTTAAAAAGGAAACATTTAGAAAGATCAGAGTTTGTCTATGTAGAAACTCAATTAACAAATAATAATAATAATAATAATAATAATAATAATAATAGTAAAAGCTGCAGTGAAGCCTTGACAGGACAGATAACCCCACTTCAGCTGCACTTTGAGACAAGGGACTCAAGTCTGACTCAGTGTATGAAACTCTACCTGACAATATGGGATTGTCTTGGTTTCCAGTTTTCCCTAATGGAAGTCAGCTGTGGGTTTTTTTTTTTTCCTGTCAGGAGTATCAGAATGTTGTCCCACCGGGAGGCGGTCCAGTGAAAACAGAATGACAGAGCGAGCTGACGAGGGTTGGAAAAAAAAAAGAGGAGAGGGAGAAATTATGGCGAGGAGGGAGTCCAACAAAAATATGGTGGACTTACTGAGAAGTAAGAGGGGCAAAAGTAAGGAGAGGGAGAGCAGAGAGACAGGTCATGCTCAGGACTTCTGACTTTTGGAAAGAAAAAGAAATAGCCTACTTTGCTGTAGTTTTCATCAATGTCATTATACTTTATGTGAGAGAGGGTTTGTAGATCACATTGGTCTTTTGTAGCTACACACCCAATAAAAGTAAAAAATGAAGTCACAGTGAGCTTCAGAAATGCCACTGATCCATCAAATTAAGGAGATTAAATATGACAAACAGAAATTCAAGTATTGAGCTGCCATTAGATTAACTACATCTTAAGGCACTTCCGTACTGGCATCATCAGTTGTACCAGATGTGGTAGGAGCCACATCAGTGGAGGCAGTACTCTCTCGATCCCTCATGAAGGAAAATAGGCCCGAGAGAAAATAGAATGCTGGATACTTTAGCAGTTTGTTTACATTCTCCCTGTGGTGCATTTACATCTAGCATCTCTCCTGATGACTTATCTTCCCTCCACTATGCCCAGCTGAATAATCCTCATCACTCTGGGAACAGATGACACGCTGGCTGGGATGTCTGCCAGCTCTGCTTTTGTGTATTGTCAAAGAAACAGCTTCAGCGCTCAGTGCTCGTCTCCTTGATAGCGAGTCCATTCATGTGGTAGGTCACGGCACCTACTCACCGACTGATCAGCCTGTCTTTTCTAACAACCCCCCTCCTCTGCCATCAGGTGCTGCCTCGGCACGGCCGGCCTCAAAGAAATTTCATGTACCTGAAAGCTTCTATTACTCAACTCACTGAACAACAAGAAGAAATTACCTTTCTGCCTGTACCGAGTACATGGTCCATCACTAAAGAAGTGGATCACTGACACATCTGGATGATTGCTCTGCACATATCATTGCAGCACTGAGTGGAGATGCTGCCAGATGGCTGCAGAGCCTTTTTGGTTTGATGTAAGGTGGTTCCACTCAACACACCACCAGTCAGTGAGAATGGGATTGAAAAAGTTTAGACTTCTCTTCCCAAATTGCAAGAGTAGCCTTCTTTTGAAATCAACACAACCTCAACTCAACTGAAATTCAATGTTCAATCAATTAAATAAGAATTTTACAGCTCAACATTAAACTGGCCTGTCTATCCAGCAGAAAGACAAATATTGTTGAAAATGGTGCTACGTGATCAGAGAAAAAGGCCTGCCTTTTTGCTGAAATGGTATAAATCCTACCGCAACCAGAATGTACTGGGCTGCAATGGACCAATAAATGCTCTGGCTGGCAGGTGACGTACTGCGAGCTGGTGCTTGGTTTTGGCTTGTCAAATTTCAAGCAGGAAAAAAATGATGGCCTTGTGAAACATTTTCCTTTATTACAGCTAAACAAGGCAGGAAATAGGCAATGCAGTACTGCCTAGTTTGACAGTTTGATCTGTGTTTTGTGAGCCTCCTCCTTTTTAGATCCAACTGTCCGTAGAAATGGTGGCATGGTCCAACGATGCAAGGTGGGCACGTAAAAATGCATGTGAATGACAATCTTTAGTTCAAACAACAGCCCTCAGAGCTGTTAGCAAATGTGTGGGGACCTCTTGTTCAAGCTATAGCCAAGAGTTGGTAGGACATCCACCACCAAGCCTCTAATTATTTCAAACCAGTATCAGACCCCATCTAGTCTTCGCTTTGAAGACTTTGTACCTTTCTTTCTTCCAAGTGGTGACCACATTTCATAGGAAAAACTATAATGGGGGGTTCTATGGAAGTTTTAATACTTTTTTTCCACTGTGAAACTTGGATGTTTGCCTTTGGAATCTATTGCAAATGTTGGGAATCCGAGCTGACTTCAACTGCTTCAGGGCACAAGCTACAAACTTCAGTGTTTGATATCCAAATCCTGGATTTCTTATGAAGAATTTCTTTCAAGAGAAGATGATGTCTCGAACGTGTGCAGAAGTAAATTAACTTTTCCTACCTTTGATGTTTGAAAGGACACCTCTCTGCTAAGCTTATGTAGTTTGAATGGAGCAGAAGCTTCATTTGCTGGAGATAATTCACAACAAAGACCAGATTTCGATGGAGCTGGCAGAAGCAGTTCTCACTGTGGGAGACTGTTGGTTGCATCACTCATTAGTAATCAGCATTTTAAGTGAACATCCTTGAATGAATATTCTTCTTTATGTCATAAAATATTAAATGAATGCATTTTTGCTTTCGCTTGGTTTGACTACATTTCCCCTTCAAGTGTTTGAGCTCATTCATTTATTCTTTTCTTTTCATGGAACCTATATTTTCTGATGCGTGGTCCAAGGTGAACCAATTCAGTTATTTTTCACATGAATGGTGAAATTCCCTCTCAAAACCCTTCAGCGTGGAAAAGCAGCTGCTGTCTCCTCAAACTCCGTGGACACAGATTTATTCAACAAATTAAGGTATTTTCTCTTGTATCTTAAATTCGTAGAGCAGGATTCCTGTTTTATTTTTATACCACAGCAGAGCGAGTCTTCGAACACACATACACACAACGATTAAATAATAGTCCACCAACATACAGCCTGAATTCATGCAACTTAACACTAATTGCTGAGCACATTAACCTCTGCAATTTGCAGTGACTTTTGATCTGACCCAGACCTTTCACTTAGCAATTTAACCCCCTCAGGCCAAGCTTGTTGAACCTGAACTTGGAGGTGGTGTTCCACCATCTTCCATCTGCCCTCTTTGCTATCTGCTCTCTCATTAAGACACGCATCCTTGATTCAGCCTGCTCTTTCTCCTGTTTTTCAGCTGCAGAAATATCTTTCTTCAAGGAGATACAAACAATGGATCATGTACAGATGAACACTACTGCATAGTTCTCTACAGGTGGAAGCATTTTTTTGTTCTTCTTTTTCTCCTTCTTCTTTTGTTTTTTTTTGTCATTTGCATCATTTTTGAACATTTATTAGTACAGACGTCATAATGCACCAACAAAATACCTATAAAGGTTGAACTGTTTAACGCCTACTTACATGACATTAATAACAGACATGACAAAATGGGAATTAAAATAATTAGAAAGAAATTCTATTTGTTAACACCATTATTTTACAGACATGGAGGTCATTTTCAGAAGATTTTTAGAATTTTATGCCTTAAACTTAATTTTTGTGAGAAAACGACAGGTTGTAGTTTAAACTGAATGGTATTCATAAATATTCAAAACCCTCAAAGTGAACTTTCAGAGGAGCCATTTTCAGGTGGCAGCAGTTAAAGATAGTTCTTCAAGGATTACATTTTTGGAGGCTAATAGCAACTCATTTTGTGAATAGACTGTAGTGCATTGTATGTCAAAGTGTATTCAGTCAGTAAAACTTTCTCAGTCTGAGAAAGAAAAGAGAGAAAAGGGCAATTTTGCCAATATGTAGAGTGACTCAGAGGAGACAGATTAAGGAAAGGGAGAGTAAGAAAGGACAAATGAGAGCTGACAAGGAGAAGTAGCTGGAGAGAGAGGGGTCATAAGGCGGTTAGGAAGGTGGAGAGGTAAAGTCAAGAAGCAGAGACTAAGATAAGTGATGCAAAAAGGAAGAACAACAAGGAATATAATAAGGTGAACATGAGAGGAACTGAGATGGAAAGGGAGTCGAGAAAAAAACATAAAGAATGTTATCCTGCATGGACACTGTCCAAGGAAAATGCTCCAGATTGATGAAAAAAGGAAAGGAGAGGCTGGAAAAGGACTAAGCAAAGTCCAAAGAAAACAGACTTGGGGTTCTCAGAGATCCGGGGAGTGATGGGAAAAGACTGCAATATAAAAAGGCTGAGGAAGAGTGGGCTGAGAGTGACATGAAAGAAGACAATGAGTAGAGACTGGAAACAATAGATGAGGCAAAGTGTTAAAAATAAGACTGAGAGGGGTATCTCAGAGACAGGGGAGTTATTAACCTTAGATAATAGATACACAGATTACAATGACAATAAAACTGTCAGTTATGCCAAGGCACTAAATGAAAACTTTCACCAGAAGATAAATATATTTTCCCCCAAATCTAGGCCTTCCTCTCCGTCTTCCAAAACAGGCCAAACGTTCAGGGTTTCTGCCAACAACCATTAACACTGCAGCCGAGAACTGCCAGCTTCTTACCCAGCGATAGGTTCAATTTGTCCAAATTAGTTTGCGGTTTCCTGTTATTAGTGGAACAATGCAGTAAAGCACATAACAAGAACCCAGAGCAAGACTGGATTAAGAATCTCATAAACCCTTAAAAAATAAAACAAGGCCTCAATGTCCAATTTAGAAGAACTTCTCTGGCTTTTTCATGTGATATTTTTAGATATAAACCAGACTTCATAACTATTAAATGGAACCCAGGAACAAAGTTTAGACACAAAGCTTCCTTGTGCATGTGAGCAATACATGACCATGAGTGATGGATGGAGGGGTATGGGGATGGTGCAGAATAAGAATCTAAACCAAACAAGAAGCGGAACATAGAGTTCAGGCTTAAATAGTGTAGCAGACAGACCAGGTGAGCCACATTCTCCTTGAAGACCCTGACTCTGTCCTCCAGGCTGCTGTATGGGGAAACCATGAAGTATAAAACCCCAAACATGGAGGGTTGGGAAACAGAGGGAGGATTGTCACAATATACTGCAGAATAAGCTCATAATCTGATGAAAATAACAGAGTCATGTGTCGAGCAGATGTAAATTTGTTCAGTTTTCAGTTTTGCAGATCAGAGGACTCACTGGAGAACACTGGCTGAACAAAGCAATGCACACAGGATACAGCTATGTGCTAATCTGGCACAGGAGTGGTGTTTTGTGTCACTGTAAATTGAACTTTTTTTGGACTGAGCAAACTCAGAAACATTATCTTGGGCTCCTTGAAGTTTTGATTAGAATTCTTTTCCATTAAATGATCAGATGATTGATCTGAAAACTGAGCAAATCTGGACTGGAACCACCACGTCTTTCTTATCACGCATTATATGGACAGAAGCTAAAACATCAGTGCAAGTGGTTGAGGTTAAAATTCACCAATGGGCTCTCAGATGGAAACATTTCAGACCTGTAGCCCATGTACCATGAGAGTCTTTCAGTGTAAATGCACTGAAGGCTGTAACAAAGCAATTTATAGGTAGATTAAGTTTCAGCCATAAAAAATGATTATTTAGTCGCAGCGGTGGCTAAAGTGAAAGACTCAGTGTTCAGCGCTGCTATATTAAAGTATTATAGTCCGTTACCTGTCGTACATGAGACAAATTATGTTCTGTTAGGAATGCATTAACCTTGATGTATGGCCATGTTTATGTGTGTAGGTGTGTGCGTAGTTTTTAGCACTGATTACACTGCCACAGAATACAGCGTTCTTTTCAAGATTTAATAAGTCAGCTTTTTTTACGCTTTCTATTTCTTTGTCGTCACCGTCTCTTCACACAGAAAGTCTCCTGCTGCCTCCTCTACAATTTCATATTTCAGTATATATATATATATTTTTTTATGTATTCTTACCACTTATCTGTTTTTTCACCTATTTTTAACGTGAATGCTCTCCTCTCACCTTTTTTTTTTTCCACACTCACACTGTGAGAGAAGATATAAAGTACAATAAATAAATGCGTCGGACAACTCCAGTGGCGCCGTCGGAGGCGAGTGCTGCATATAGATGTTGGCAGAATCATTAGAAAGTCGTTATTCTGCTTTGGGAGCATTCAGGGATAGTGCAGACTCATGTTTAATTAGCTGAATGCATTGTATTTGTGATAATATTTGATTTTATGAAGATGTAACTGCCAGCGATGGGACTTTTCAGCCACTTCAGCACAAGTTTGTTGTCACATCTGTTGTTCTGTTTACTAAGTTGGGGATATTGTAGCTCTCCACTATGTAGTTTGTAATTACTCTTGTATATGATATAAATGGGACTTAAGGGCCTCACTCAAAGGCCAACCCATTCTCATCCAAGGATGTCAAATATGCTGCTTTGTCACGCCCCCTCAGAGTCTCATACAGCCACACATGGCAACTTCCGGAAAGCCTTTTGAACAAATGGTTAATGCAAAGCTCACAGTTTGTTAAGGTTTGAGCACCAAACTACCTGGTTTGATTTATGAAAATCGTTGGGGTTAAAAAATAAGTTCGACATGTTACATAAATCATGTGACGCAAGTGGCGCTGCAAGTTCTGGATGGTGGCAACAAGTCATGTGACTTGTGCACATAATGTAAATGAACTAAAATGGAAAACATTTTGGTAAAAGTGATTGGGACATGATTCCCGCTCTCCTGGGTGACAGTCCATCCACCAAACTACCTGCAGGCGCAGTCGTTATACTACATTACCTGATGGCTTTACATAGAAGCCTGGTGTGTCTCGTACAGATGCTAAAGTGTACCCTGTGCACTGTATTTGAGGACCCGGAAATGAGAACAGGCTTCAAGGGCACCTCAGAGGTGGTTCACTTACCACACTCTGGGGACTGAACCAACAATCCTTCGTCCAAAAGCTTTGTTCTCTGACTTTTTGCACACTGCTGTCCCAACTTAATCTGTAGAGGAAGTAAAAACAGAGGGAATTCTACACATACACACACCATCAGTGTGTGTGTGTGTGTGTGTGTGTGTTTAAATACAGTATGACCTAGCACCAGAGGAGGCTAATAGGGTGTGATTTATTGAGTGGCAAAATCTGACTTCTGGCTATGAACCTAATATCACTCATGCACAAATGTGAACACATGCATGTGCATACACACACACACACACGCACACACACACACACACACACACACACACACACACACTCATGTGCACTCCAAAAGGTGTCATGCACCCGTGCTTTGTTATGTCCGAATAGAGTTTAGACAGGATTAGTGCAAACACACACACGTGCACACATACACTCACACACACACACACACACACACACCCTGGCCCTTAACAACAAGGAAACAATTAATCTCCGATTAGCCAGGCCAAGCAGCACCAGGTGTTCAATTAGTTACCTGTGTGTGTGTGTGTGTGTGTGTGTGTGTGTGTGTGTGTGTGTGTGTGAGTGAGAGAGAGAGAGAGAGAGGGACTCAATGTAAATTGGGTTGAAGCTGATTCATTGGCACATCAAGGCAAGGGTGGGTGGCACCTGTATGTGTGTGTGCAAGACAGGGAGAGAGAAAAATTGAGAGGCTCTGTGTGTTAATTGGGTAGAAATGGACTCATTGGCATACTGGGGCAAAAGAGGATGGCACCACAGTGTGTGTGTGTGTGTGTGTGTGTGTGTGGTAGTTAATAGGGTCTAAATTGATTCGCTGGCGGGCCCGGGTAGCATCAGGGGTGAGTCTGCACGTCTACTGGGAAAGAGACAGACAGATGGACTCAGAGAGAGAGAGAGAGAGATTGACTAGGTGGGTCTCACATGACACTTCAGAGGTGGGTTTAAGTCCAAACGCCACAGCTGCCATATGTGACAACCAGTTTGTGTGCATACGTGTGTGTGTGTGTGTGTGTTGATGGAGCATCTGGAGTCTTTCTGACATTTTCAACTCCTGTCAGCATTGATTTGACATCTCACAGCTCAGTGGTTTTTAACTCACCAATACAGACAGACACACACACACACACAAACACACACAGTACTGTTCTGACTAATATTTATAATAAGAACAGAAAAGCTGTTTGTTGATTAAGTAGGACAAATTCTGATTTGAGTGATGGTTGTCAGTGACAACACTGAAGAATTCTACTGGGGTCCAGATGGTTGACATGTCCATGTGGTGTCTTTATATTCTAACAAGCAGTCAACAACATTGCTGAGCATTTCCACTCTGGGACTGTGTCTGTATTTTGCAAGATAAGTTTCATTAATTTCAAAATAATAGAGATGAGTTCTGTTTTCAGTTTTTTAAAGTTGCAAAAGAATAAATCGTACTTTGAGCCTTCATAGTCTGTATTACCAAAGCTAATACATTGTGTGCTTGGTGAGCAGGTACGCTTGAGCTGCAGGCGGATGGTGGTGAGGTGGGTGGAGATACAACTGTGGACTATTTGCTATTCATAGAGGCTCGCATATTACATGAAGACAAAGGAGTACTTTTATATCTTAGCCGCTTTAAGGCATTTTTTTCATGAAAAAACAATTGTAAATGTGTAATTTTGATGAATTGAGATTTGTAGGGGTTTAATCAAAGCCAAGAAAATAATATAAATGTCTCTTTTATAGATGATTCATGATTCAAGGACCATTTTACACTTCCCTGATATTCTTTTAGTCATACTTCATAAGACTCGGAGAGATAACAGAACAGAGACAAAGACAGTTCAGTGAGAGCAAAGATACAGAGAGAGGGAGTGTTATTAACAGATATATACAGAATAAGACCACTTCAGAAGAATAAATAGTTTATTAAAAATGGATTTCTTTATCCAATTGTGATCCTGAATAAATGAAGCTTTGGATCCGCCTTAAATCTAAAACTAATACTCAACTTCTCTCCCAGCTGTTTGCGGAGTGCCTAAATGTGACCATTTGTTGAGAAAAAAAACAGTAAGTACAAAATTGATGATGGTTATATTTCTGCTGTGCTTCAGGGCTCACATCAACATATCATCCAGCCAACACAGCATTCCCTTCTGCGTGCACACAGCCTCTTAAACATTGTAATGGTATTCCCATGGAAAACAGTGAGGTAGACAGAAATAGAGAGCAGACATTACACACTGGCATTAATGTGCGTCCAGGACAACTGGGCTGTAATCACGTGGATTGTGTTTGTCCACTTGAACAACAAAGTGTAAATACAGATTCCTCCAAAGCACAATTATAAGGTATAAAACCTGAAGTAAACTTTTGACAACATTAAAGCCACAAAGTGATGAATTTGAAACTTTCTGACTTTGGTGCTCCCTGGTGGCAGTATTTTAAAGGGCACTGGGATTGAAGTGCTAAGAACAACACTTAGACTGCACTTTTTAATTTTTTTTATTTTGCCTTTATTTGACCAGGAATTCCCTTTGAGACCTGACCGCACAAAGTAACAACATATACAGCAGGATACACAAAAATCCACTCTACAACAGCAGAACAGAACAACCATCCAACATCACAATTTAGTGGTGTGTTGTTCGTGAACGAATCGTTCAATTAGAACTGAATCTTTTATATGACTCTGGAGTAATGAGTAGTCTCAGCGAGTGATTCATTCCCTCGCCACATGGCAGCTGCATCAGCTCAGTCAGGACAGGAAACAGAAACGATTAGTTCACGATTCAACTGTGCGTCCTCAAGTTTGAGTCTTTCGTTCATTTGTCACGTGACAGGCCGCTCAGGCTGTGTGATGAGCATCGATTCGTTCATACAGATCAGTCTTTCGTTCATTTGTTACGTTTACGTCGCCCACAAGAGGGCTACAGCGCTGCACTAGTTAAAATGAACAAAATGACTTAAAAAAGATTTGTTCAATTTATCGTCCAAGAGTCAGTGATCCGAATCAGTAAAAAGACTTGAACTTCCCAACACTACAATTTTTATAATGCCCTTAAATTCTTTGATGAATATATCTGTGTTATACCTGTCAAAACACTTCCAATGAAGTTTTTTTGTTATTAAGAGTAAAGCAAGATTTGTTTCTAAAATAAAAGCCAATCATCACTCTGAGTGATATGTACATTAATAAAAGTTTGTTGTCTAGCCATATACCCAAGTACAAGGGCAACCTTTCGATTGACAATTGGTCATCAAATGCTAAAATTATCTTATTCCCTGAGATAAATGCAATCAGAATAATATAAAAGATGCTACAATCAATAAAACATAACACATGATGGCTTTAAAGCAACCTTTACTCCCCTGTGTGACGGTTAGAGTTACAGGCAAGTCCAGTCAGTTTTAACACAAATCACAAATTTGCCCCAACAGACTTTTCAGTCTGTAAAGCACACAACACCCTCTGTCTGCAGACCCTCACCAGTTGTTATAGTTGCTTTTGCTTTGCCCAGATAGGACATTTCCAGACTTACAGAGCCCATATGTTTCTTCAATGTTTTAAAAACTCTTTGACAATCATGGAAAATGTAACCTTTTTCTTAACCCTATATTAATGTATTGGTGTAGCGGCACCACTGAAACCTAATGGAACCCTGCCTTAAAGCGCTGCTATACACAACAATAATATACATATAGATAATACAGTATGTACTGAATATACTATATGCAGTATACCTGCAGTGGTATATCTATTCCATGCTGATTCAACAGACGGTGACCAATTCTGGGGTCTTGACCTCAAATTGAATTCACAGGTATAGAGTAGCCAGACATAATACGCCTGTAATGTTTTTAAATGGTTTGGATTTCCCAATGAACTTCCTTAACCTTGGGCTTACAAACACCACAGTCATGCACACAGCAAACACACATACACACACACAGCTAATACCCATTTGTTGTGACAGACGTCATGTGGTTCTTATTCAGTCATGTGTAATGAAGTTAGCCGGGCCAGAGCAGGACCATATTACATGTATTATGTGAGTGTATGTTGGAGAGAGGCAGGGGGTGAGTGACGGGTGGAGATATGGCAATAATATGAAGTGACCTGATTGAGAACATGAGGATTGCATCTGCCCTCCAAATAAAACTGCTGAACTCTCAGTGTCACCTTTCAGACTTTTTTTATTTTTTATTATTATTATTCTGCAGAAACAAAGCAAGAAGAAGAAGAAATGGCGGCTTTGAAGATACTAAGAAAAAGAACAAAGGTAGAGCAGAGAAAAGAAGAGAGATCAAGGCTATCTCTCTTAAGGCAGATTAATGCAAATAACACTGTGTGCATGTGAAAGATTTATTTTTTTTCCAGGGTTTTTATAGTTGAAACGTTTAGTCTCTACGCTGAAACACTCCCGCTTATCGTTCATAAGAACAAACATGTGCATTATAGCCATTTGAAGAAGAGTAAGTACCCAATTCTAAAGAAGAAATCAGATTCTAAGTTGGGGTGACCCTAAATGTCACCCGTGACGTAGCTCCACCACCACTTGTGTCAACAGAAGAACCAATACTAATCGTGTCACGAGGAGGTCTGTAAGAGGATATTGCATGCTGCAGAAAAGTTCCTTTAGCCAGTCAGCCTCGTCTCTCAAAGGTTCACGAAAGTGGAATTTCATTCCAAATCACTTCAGACAACTAAACGCTTATTGATTTTTCAGTAACCAATTAAAACAATGGATGACTAATACATGTCAGCACTAAAGTCTCCTTTTCTGCTATCTACATCTCCTGCCTGCTTGCAGTACTGGTCGTTCTATGTGTGTATACTTTGTGTTATGACTGCTCTTACTTTTTCTGACATCTATTTGTCCGTCTGCAATTTTCAAACTGCATGCCCTGCGTTGTGTTTGTTTTACTGTACGTTAGGAAGCCTTTCTAACACCCTTGCCAAGAGCTACAGATGAAAAATAGCCTCTTCTTTAGCTAATTCTTGCATCTTTTTAACCATGTGTATTGATTCATTTGCACTGTTCCTTCTCTAAATAAGCTGGAAATCTTGCTTACTCTGTAATGCTCAGCAAACAAAACCTCCATGTTGTCGCATTTCTGTGATCGATTATTTGTTTCATGTTTGAATTTAGTCGTTCTCATTTACATATCTTTCTGCATTTAGACTGTGTATAAAATTGGGATTTGATAGCAGATCATGAATGCTAATTGCTGAACCCATTATGTTTTTTTTATGTTCACTCTCAAGAGCATTTTTAGGTGCAAAAACATCACCCGCATGGATATACTTTTATCTATCCATCCATTTTCTTATACCTAATCTGCTTCTGGGTCATAAACTAAGTAGACCTTGCGGTCTTTTCCCAGTTTCACGTGCCTGGAATGAGCTCAGGATGGATCCTGATCAGATGCTGAACCAACCAACCAAACAACTGGCTACTTTCCATGTAAAGAACCAGTGGTTTAACTCTCTCTAGCTCTTTCCAGATGTCCTCATTCTTCATTCAAGTGGCTGAAATGAGGAAAAAAATAGCTGGTTTAATATTTTTCATGAATGTATTTTGATGTGCATTTTGAAGTATCGCTCTTGAAAGGTTTGATGAAACAGAAATATTGTTATATTGAACACATTAATTCATGAAAGAAACCTATTTTATGCCATATTTCGGTTTTCTGCATTGACCAGCGCTCTTGCACCTTCTTCTTCTGGTTTATCTGACTAGAGAACGCTAGTGGATGGAAAACTGGCTAGTGTGTACATGCTCAAAGAGGTTACTAAATGTACACAGGCATGTCCGTGCATGTGTTTTTAGTAACAAGCTAAGCTCTTTTCTTATATTTTCAGGAAACTGTGGATCCTTGGAAAGGTTTAACAGCCTGAAATGCTTATGTTTCATTGAGACTAATTACACATCAGTCGAAGGTTTATTGGATTTAAATGACTGCCATTAAAATCTGCCATGGCCACAAACTTCCTGAAAAGTCGCATTAATGTCTTGGCCAAACTCAGCTTCTGTGACAAAACTGTAAATAGGATCTTTAACCTCAGTCTTGTTTTAGGACAGCTATATTGCTACTACATCTTAAAACCTACTCTAAAACTTGGAAAAGCAAATGCACTTAATAACCACTGTGTCCTCTCATTGCTTAAAATGCCCCCGAGCTACAAGATACAGAGTCACAGAGACACTTCAGATGCTGCAAACTTTTAAAGTCTGTCTGTCTCCGTCAAAGATTTGAACCTGACAGACCCCTCCAACCAGAGCTGTGTATTCACACTCCAGTATACTTAAAACACCTTTACCTTTTTTCATCTTTGTCTACCCTTTCTGTCTTTACTCCATCAAGGAGGCAGTGGCTGGGATGTCCTGTCATATTTTGCACCCTTACCCATCCATCCTGCCCGACTCCCATTTTCTGTAATCTGCAGGCCCAGTGGAGATTGAACTCTTCTGAGAAATCCTCCCCCTCCAACAGACACTTTCTATCTCTGTACCCCAGCACCGCCATCCTCTACTCTTTCCATCCTTCTTGAAGTTGTAAGCTGTGATCTGCTGTCAGCTCCCATCAGACAGGTCAGGTGGAAGACAAGAGGAGGAGAAGGACACTGCTATTGACCTCTTCCTCTGTCTATCTCTTCCAGGATGTACAGAGAGTTGGTGGGGAGAGACTTCATTGTCTTTCTGACTGTATATTTTAGCCACTATTGTAAATGGTAATGTAAAAACTCATCATCAAAAACTAAAGATGTCGACTGAGAACAGTACCTGTTTTTATCTTTGTTGATAACAACACCTTTGAGATGGACTGTATGCTTGACATTGTGTTTAAAATCCATTGAGTCATCTAGTGGTGAGGCTAAAACTAAAAAGCCAAAAAGGATTGCAGAATTTTACTGAATCTGGAAATGGTCATTGACGTAAGCTTGAGGACATCATGGATATGTATCTGCATGTAAAACTATTAGATATTTGGGGGAGTTCCAACCTGTAGTGAGGATGGTTTGATCCAGGTGCAGCATACAGACAGGTGAGAAAGCATGTAGCCTTGTCTTGTGGAAGCCAGGGGGAAAGAGTCCTGCACAGCAGTTGTTGATTTTTTTCATAGCTTCTATGTAAATATATATTTTTTGTTGCTTTTCACTTTTTGTTTGGAAGCACTGTAAATAAATGTCCATGCATGGGGACCTTGTAGCAACCGATAATGTAATAAAGTCCAATAATGTAATACCTGGCAATAACGAAATAATTTTGGCCATTTTAAATGTAATAAAGCCAATAACGTAATAACATTTTGCCGATAATGTACTAAGTTATTACATTATTGGCTGTTTATTACGTTATTGGTGTAGCATTAAAGAAAACGTTATCCGATAATGTAATAATACATAAATAGGACTGCATTTCTTGGAATTAAAAGATTATTTTGCAGTTTTTGTGCAGTTTGCTCATCAAAAATAGATACAGTGGATGGCATAGTCGTCATATTCATTCATCAAGCGTACATACAATGCAGAACAACTAGTCCTCTGGCAACGACTATCCAACATAATTGGTAAATGGTATATGGACTTGCATTGAGATTTTTAGTCTACTAAAAGCCACTAAAAAGCCCTTTACACTACATATTCACACACACTTTCATACACTGATGGCAGAGGCTGCCAGCTACTCATCAGAAAGTAACTAATCCCATTCACACACACGGTCACACACACACACACACACACCGATGGCACAGCCTTTGGGAGCAATTTGGGGTTCAGTATCTTGCCCAAGGACACTTCGACATTCGGACCGAAGGAGGCCGTTCCAAACCGCTGATCTTCTGATTAGTGGATGAACGTCTGTAGCTGCAGTATCTCCACAGTTTGCACTCTTTTTGTGCAGTTTCACAATAAGCGAAGTTGACTCTAGGGTTCATGGGAAAGTTTAAACACACAAGAAATGTGTGCAAACATAAGATGAGAACAGATGTGTGTGTGTGCAGATGCATTGGGGGAAATGGAGAATTGATACCATGCTGTCGGATTATATTTGAACCCTAATAAATTGTCTCACTGAACTGAAAAAAATGCTGATTGTGTCATCTGAAAGACTGTGTGTTATAATAGCCGGGACGTTGTCACTAATTACCCTGTCATTAGCTTCCACTTCACAACACACTATAAAACAGATCCAATCTCAAATGCACGCACACACTCAGACAGAGCTCATTAGGCACAAGTTTCAGGGTCACACGAAGAAAGAGAAGGGACAGATGTGAGAAATAGGTGTAGAGAAAGGCTTGATGAGAAGATAACTAACAGGGATAATAAGACAGAGAGGAAGATTAAGAGAGTGTGAAATAAAAGAAAGAGGGGGAGCGTCAGTGTGGACGATCGATGAGAGGAAAGGATCAGAGGAGTGGAGGAAGAAGAGGGACCAGCAATGTGAATAAGAGTTTTAAGAGACAGGACTTGCGAGGTTTACAAGCAGCTTTAAGTCGACTTTTGGGGGTGTTAAGGGTTTTTAAAGCCTGTTGTTTAATGGTTGAGTATAATTCCTGTGGGTGTGAAAACCACTTTGGGGAAATACAAGGTACACACACAAAGGACAGCAGCTCCTCAGAGGACAGGTATTTCTCAATTATTGTTTTCAACAATTTCCCCCTCAGTAATCTTAATGGAGTCACACCTTCAAGAAATACCTCTCTGCCATGCACTTCACTGAACGCTGACTATGCACATTAAGTATAATAATACTACTATATAGTAATGGGTTTAATTATGACTCTTGTTTTTGCAGTCTCATGGCTGTGGTGCATCAGGATTACCCGGTTTTTTGCAACTGTTTTAGAAGATAATGCAGAAGTGCCAAAAACTACAGTTCCTCTTGTCGTCCACTTGAGGCTGGCTCCAGAAGTGAGTCAGTCTCCATAAGTCCCCATGTTCAAATGTCCAACTTCACAGCAGAAATAAACATGTTTACAGCCTGGTACAAAAAACAGTTTTGGTCTCTATAGCTAATTTCCCCGTTCATGACAACTGTACTGAGGGTGAATTTATATACAACTCACCTGTTCAAATTATATTAAGGCTTAAAGTTATGCAGGATTAAGAGCGTGGACGCTTTGATTGACAGGTAGGTGCTGTTACAGGCGGCTCATTTGAGCAACCAGGCTTCAATTAGCTCCACGGACTGATCCGCGTCTCTGCCCATTTTTATTTTGGCCGGGAGGCAGCAGAGGCAGAGTACTGCCAAGATGGCGGCGGCCAGAGCCACCACACTCTGAGCTTCACAACGACTCTTCAGAAACCTGTGGGTGACGTCCATATTTACACTCTTATATTAAATACATATAAAGTTGATGAGAATGTGGAAGTAGATGCCAAAAGATGCTGATTTGCCATTGGCAGTACAAACTGGGACAAAGACACATCTGCAGAAGTTAACTCAAGATCCTTGTGGTTGACCTCACGCCATGATCTGACCTCTTGTTTCACTGCTGACAGGATCTCCTTTGACCAGTCTTAAACTGAAACAGTTCAAGCAATTCATCTCAAGAGGTGGAGCAATAGTTGAGCAGTCATCAGGCAAACATCCAGTTTGTGCAGCTAAATACAAGAGCAGCTTTGGTGTTTTGTTTTGTTTTATATTCCAATTGGCAAATAAAGATGGGAGCAGAGAAAAAGAGATAATTAAGACTATTCCTTCTGCATCACAGGCAGCTTTTAGTGTGGTTATCATACGAGGTGGTGGTTAAATCCCTTTCTGCTCTTCTCTAATAGGGGCAGATAGAGACAGTAAATGAACTGTGGCTGTATTACAAGTACCCTGGGAGCTGGACAATTAAGAGTACTGTGACCACACACACACACACACACACACACACACACAAACACACACAAACACACATTTTTCATTTCTTCGGGTGAGAGAAACAGGAGTTGCGGCACACACATACATATGTACCACTTTGCATACACCTGCACACACAAAGAGGCAGTCGGCTACAGGTGAGGGGTGTTGGGAATTATGCATACACACACAACGGCAGCAGATTCTCTATGAGAGCGCACACATACAACCACATGTTAGTGATACAGTAGGGCCTTGTTTATGTGATGTGCTGCTGGACAGTGGAACTGGTTAACCGGCCTTAATGAAATCGCCCATCAGATGCCCGAAAGGCAGGCGATGTCAACCTGTGCTCAACCTCCAAACAAACTGTCAAACCACCTGCACTGAAATTTGTCATTTACACTGCTGAAGGATTCCTACCGTGTATGTAATATATATATATATACTGCATATACACAGACTATTTATTATTCAGTGTTTCTATTTAGTTTTTTCTTTCTCTGGAGAGAAAGTTTGGCTTCTCAAGTTACTTTATGTTAAACTGCTGCACAGAGACTAAATACAAGTATAAATAAATAATGAACTAACCTTAACCACAGCCGTGGTCACATTTCCCCCATTTTTTTAAACACCATGCTTTAATTGCTATATTATTATATTGTTGTGTTGATAAAATTGAGTATGCAGTATATAATGAAATTTGTAGGAGACAATGTGGAAGTGCCAAAAACTGCAGTTCCTCACACATCCACTTGAGGCTGGCTCCAGAAGTGAGTCAGTCTCCATAAGTCCCCATGTTAAAATGTCCAACTTCACAGCAGAAATAAACATGTTTACAGCCTGGTACAAAAAACAGTTTTGGTCTCTATAGCTAATTTCCCCGTTCATGACAACTGTACTGAGGGTGAATTTATATACAACTCACCTGTTCAGATTATATTAAGGCTTAAAGTTATGCATAGCGAGCATGGGCGCTTTGATTGACAGGTGGGTGCCGTTATAGGTCGCTCATTTGAGCAACCAGACTTCATTCAGCCCACCTCAGGTCCACTGACGACCACGTCTTTGCCCATTGTTAGATTACTCTGGAGGCGTCAGTTTATGGCTTTACCTCTTCTTTTTTTTACTTATCTAATTAAATTGTCATTATCTTTGTCTTTGCAGTAACCCTTTCAAACATAAAGTTATTGTAACATATTATTACACTATAAAATAACAGTAGTGAAAGACTACTCTGATCTTTTTAAGTAAAAGTCATGCATTGAAAATCTTACTTGAGTAAAAATACATAAGAGGCAGCATAAAATATATTTAAAGTACAGTAGTCATTATGTAGACTGGCCCATTTACATACTAATGCAGATAAATTATGAATACAGCCTTCATGTGATAAAATAATAAAAGATATGTGAAAACACATCATCCGTCCTCCGTCCTCCGTCCTTGCTGGTTGTCTGTAGGAGTAAAATATTCTGCCTCACTGTCTACATCAAGGAAACAAATGGGAAATGGTGTGCAGCTGCAGGCATGCGATACTCCGGGGTCATCACCAAAGGACAAAACTGACTCAAAGTTGTCAAAATTGTTATGAAAATACAAACCGCAACAGATGCAGACCACCTCTGCTGCTGCTTTGACAGTTCCCCCTCCGTCTCTCTCTCTCTCTCTCTCTCTCTCTCTCTCTCTCTCTCTCCCTCAACCTGCCCATCGCCCCCAATTTCTCTGTACCCACCTGCCTCCCTTTCTTCATTTCTCACTCACTGTCTCTCCCAATCCGTCTCTCAGTGGGCGGTCTCCATGAAAAGGTGGTCCACTTTTGAATCTGCTGCTTCTTTGAAGTCCAGCCATCTCTTCTCCTCTCCTATGCCATGCTTCCTTTCCTTTATTTCCTCCTCCCATCTGTTCACCTCCTCTCTTATCTCCTTGTCTATCTTCATGACCCCTCCCCCTCCCCTCCTGCTCTAATTCTTTCCCCAACGAACTTCAGGTCCTAATTTTCTGCAACTTCTCTTCTCTCTCCACCGATTCTTCTTTTTCTCCTCTTCCCCTTTGATCCAAGTATTTCTCCATTGGCTAGGAGGCATTTTTCATTGACCTAACTTGACTTTGACATTGGACTTTTGTACACTTTATTAAAGCTTAGGCTGCCGTTACTCAGGAGAGGTCTTGCACTTGAAATGTTGAAAAGCTCTTGATGTCTGTCAGCCAGCCAGCAGGTGCAGTAAAACATATCTACCAGCCATGGAGGGAATTTTGTGGTATGTTTCAGAACAGGTACAGTAGAATATTGGCTCGTTTATTGAGAGGATGTACATGCAAATATTATCTGCTTGTGTGTGCATATTACCCCCAAATTCCACCAGGCGCGGACGCGTCGTGTTGCGTGATGTGCGGCCGTTCTACTCGATGTTTCAAACCCCACTGGCTCCGCTGCGGCCCGGTTCAGGGATACCGAGCAGTCAATTATGTTTTCAGGAGGTCCGGATAGAGAAAATTTGCTCATGTTCCGGTTCTGCAGCATCATCATGGGACGGACCAAAACAGCCTCACACCCGCAATGTGACGGAGACATGCCCGGTGGGGTTTCGGGGTTAGTTTGTCTACATAAGACATAAACATGCTATCATTGGCCTGTTAGGAGGGCTAGTTTGGCTTCTTTCATGTGAACGCTGCCTTGCAGAAAGAAGTATCACATTTAATATACAGCTTAACAAAAAGTTTTGAGGTGTATTTCAAGCTATTTCATGCACACATATTCCAACCACAGCTGCTGTATGTGAAACACGCCTTCTCAGGTGCAAAATTCAACACATCTTACCATCTGTTCGACCACAACAGCATGTCGGTGAAGCCACTGTAGTGCCACTGTATTACAGCAGAGCCATTCATTCAATTCAATAACAATGTGAAGACATAACACATATGTGAGGTTTAAAGTGCAAAATAGATATTTCAGGTTTTGTTTGATATCTATTTTATAAATGAATTACTGGAGCCAGACTTTCAGTGTTTAAACACTTTCATTAAAGAGCTAATTTAATTTGCATTTGAATATTTAATGTATCTTATTAACCCTTGGCTTTTATTATTTGATTTTTTCTCTTGCTAGTTTGTAGTATTAGCTTAATAGATAATATAATTACTTCTATATTCCATATTTTAGTTTCATGTCAACCTGCGTCTTCATCTAAAGCAAAGATTCTTTGAGTCAAAACACTGTAGTGCTGAAAACATTCAGAGTTCTCAGCAAACTTGGAACACTGCATCTTTTTTTTTATTATTTATTAAAAATAAGAGGAAAAACGAAGAAGTGCTGCAGAAGCAGGTACCTTGGGACCAGGTAGCCTCTGTGCCTCTGGGTAGCCTTAAATATGTACTTCAAAAAATCTGCTAGGTAACTACTTTCAACACGTGTATTCACTTGCAGCGGTAAATATGCATCCTTTGCATGCTATACATCTTGTCGCAGTGAGCCGACATTTCTAATTTTAATTCATTAGACTCAGCTCATTTGGCTCACAGCAAAACCCAGCATTAGTCAGACAGCACCATGTGTTAGAGAGGCTGAGAATAACACATATAGATGCTGTCTCAGCATCCAGGACACCTCTGGTCTGCTTGTTAGGCTCTATGCACATAGTGCTTCTGCTTGGACAGGGCCACAGGCGCTACAGTATGTAACATATACACATGCACATACAAAGATTCACATCCATTTGGATCCATTTGTTACTTTAATTGATTCAAATCAGCAGCATGTGGTAATTAGAGAGGTAATCAGAGGCTGAATTTCGTTTAAACACAAAGGGAATGTGCAGTGCAGGTGGGGAGGACAGTGGCGGGGTATCCAGGGTGGTGCATGTCTGGTGGTGACAGCAATCCCAGAAGTGTAGACAAACAGAGCTTGACGTGGCAGGAGGATGGAAGACAAGCAAGCACAGGAAAAGAAGCAGAGGAGGCCGTAACACTGTTACCAATAAGGACACTGACGATCTGGCAAAGTCTGGAAGGTTGAGCTGAAGTTTTATGCAGCATAGGTCGATAGGTTGATGAGGTCCAGGTGTGGTAATCAGGCAGGTAGGAGGGACAAGGAGCGGAGCCAGTGAGCAAGCTGACAATGTAAACAGGCTCAACGGCCTTTATGAACATAACTGCAGAGGTGAAATAAGACAAAGGAGGAAAAAAGAGGAGAGGTAGAGTAAATCTGGGACTGTGTTTTAGTTGTTAGCTGAGAGACAGACGCTGAACCGGGCGTCTTGGCGTTGGACTAGTAAGTAATATTAGCTGGCGGAAAAATAATGCATGGTAAAATGTCTGCAGTCAGACGGGGCAACTAGCAGCTTTGTGGATGGGCACACAGTTTATGAACTTAGCTTGCTAAATGCTAAATGAACTACCAGGTATACACAAATGCAGTAGATACTGTATGCTATAAACAGTCTGCAACAGAAAACTTTAGCAACAGTAGCTCTCATCATGTGGTTACATGGAAATTCTGATTTGTTTTCGTTGCATTTCAGAGCAACTCTCTGATCATGTGAAGGCAGCGTTAGGCAACACTGCACCCCAGGAGCCTGGAATGGTGCGGAGAGGTATCTATTAAAATAATAACACAAATCTACGGAGACACCAAGAACTTTTGCATCTAAGCTAACATATTCTTATTTACAGTAACATCCAACTTGACTGCAGAACTTTCCCATTTTTTATCTCTTTCTTGTTCTTTCCTGCCCTCCACTTCTTTGTGATTCCCTTCTCAGCATGATGCAATTATTCACAAGCTACAACGCGCAGTTCAAAAGAGGACTTCTATACATTCAAACACAATAGATTATGCATTGGATGCTATGCTACTGTGCACTACATTTTCACAAAACACAGTATCTGGTCACTTCCAGCTGTTACAGGGGGTGGAACTTGTTTTTTCCATTACTCTCTCTGCACTCTCCTCCTTTCTTCTCAACAGAGCCCTCCACTCACAGGTGAGCTCTCCCAGGAATAGTTTAACAGCGGGTGCAGGCAGGGTGGTCATGGTGATGCATGGGTACACAGCATAGCAGCGAGCTGGGCGGCTATACATGGGGGCGATGAGGAGGAGGAGGAAGTGGCGAGGAGATGAGAGGAGAAGTAGAAAGGGGGGAGGCTTGAGACGGCAGTCTGAGAGGTGATAAGAGCAAAGGAGAGGGAGAAGAAGAAAAGAGGAGACGGTGGAGGATGAGGGGAAGTGGGCAGAGCAGAAAAGAGAGGTGAAGAGTGAGAGGAGAGGATGGGAATCGGAGGAAATATATAGAGGGGAGAAAAGTGAAAAGGAGAAAGTTGGAAGCACTTCAGAGAATAACAGGAGATTAAAAACGAGACCACTACCATGGGAGGGATGAACAGTATAGATCAGGTGTAGTCAATTATGATTAGAGAAAAATGCTCACGTTCAGGTTCCGCAGCATCGTCATGTTTAAGTTGCATTATAATTTAGTTACACATTACAATTATTTTATATATATTGAAGCAGCATTGTCCTTGCATCAACATCTGCACTGTGTGAAGTCAACGACTCAAATCAAACAAAGAAAGCTGTAATTCAACGTCATGTCAGCGGACAGGACAGAGAATAGGTCTGGACCCGGACCTGTGGTCTAGAGGGAGGTGCATGTGTGCAACACAAAGCATGATAATCTCCATTTCTTCTTCTAACTGTGGCTACATGCTGTCTTAACAATTTGATCCCTTCCTGCCAAATGTGAAAATGTCATTTCCATTATGTCATCCATTGTGTATTTTTGCCCAGCGTGTGTAATGGTTATCATAATATCATATTTCAATTAGTTAATTGCGAGTGCTAATTGAGTAGCGTTAATAGAACATGAACAGAAAACAGCAATCAACTTGTGTTTTTTTTTATTTTTTGTTGGCAGTTGCTGTTCTTCCATACAGCAGTAAACAACGAATGGCAGATATCTGACTGACAGTCAATGCCAAATTTTCTTTTGGCTGACAAGCTTGTTGACTGTCCTCGCTTTGGCTCTACAGCTTTACACAAGGGGAAAAATAAATGAATGGAAGATTTCACTGTGGTTCTGCACTGTGAATAACAAGCACTTGAATGTTTTCAGGGTCTTGGTAACAACACTACAGCAGGTTTTAAAGGAACACTGTTTAACTTTTCTACCATAAAATAACTGCTTTAATCATTTGATGCTACACTGACCTGTAATCAGGTGAATGGTGTCGTGGTCTGTTCTCACACTATGTAACTTTGGGCTCCAGGTCGGGAGAAGTATGTAACGCTTTACGGCATCATATGGACTTTAATGGGAGACAATGGCTATCTGGAAGGCAGGAATACAGTTAAAAAATCTGATAGTTTACAGTGTTTGCACTTTTAGCAGTGTTAAGTATCGAGAAAACTTGGATAAAACACCAATATGCTCCTTTACCAACTGTATAGAACAGTCACATTTAACCTCATGCACATGCAAAGTATTACCATCCCCAGACAAACAAACACAGTTTGCAGGAATCAGTCACTCGCGTTGTTGTATTTAAGGAACAAAATCACTCATATACATAAATTTTGACATGCAAAACCACACACACACACACAAACAGGATCTTAACCTCATTACTGTTACGCACCCACTCACTCAAGACCATAATCAGGTTTCGGGCCTGCTCAGTGCATCTCCCAGGCTGGTGACATCCATCATTGCAGCCAGTTTGAGCAACTCTGTGATGAAGAAGCACAAATCTGATAGCTGCATTGATTCATGCCATTATGAGATTACTGGCAGGCTTCAATCCAGTAATGTAGCATTCATATTCTGTCAGTGGTGACGGGTGTTATAGAATATGGCCGTTCACCTTCATATAGCCCTTTATTAAATCGATAGCTGGAAACATAGTATGAATTTTCATTGAGTCTCAGTTCTCATCAATAATTGCTAAGAAGGATGTAAACTCAGGGACAATCAATAATGAGTCATTTAATGAGATAAGTAAGTACTGCAGAGAAAGCAGTGTCAAGCAGACTGAGGAATTTCAATTTTTCATATGCAGCATATTAAATCAATAAAGTAGAGCAAAACAAACATTTTCTGCTTTTGTATTAGAATTTAAGGGAAGATACATCTAAAGTTTGGTTGTTTTAATGTTTATAACAGTTATGTTGGGCTGGAAATGGATATTCCTCTACCCAAACTTGTCTAATCTCATTATTAGGTGGAAAAAAAAAATCAAATATACCTTAATTAATCTGATTTAATGCACCACCCAGCTCAGTGACACAAATGTACCCAAACAGGTGCATGCTGGATCTGGCTAAATACTAAATGTTAAAGTGGTATATATTAATATTAATTAATATTAAATCAGTTTGATGCTTTGAAGGCACCACAATTGCATTATTAATGAATATAGGTTAGACCGTACAACATTTACCCGATTTAATGCGACCAAACAACATCAAACTCCGGTCATCAAATCTCTGAACACTTCTTGTCTTAAGTTAGTCTGTTTGGGATCAGGTCCTTGAAAGACACAAGACCCTTTCTTTAATGGACCTCCAACCAATTTCATTCCACTGAGAGGTCAAAATATTGACTGAACTCTAATTTACAGCTGGTATAAATGCCTTGCTGAAGGGCGAGTTTCCAGTGTTGGTAGGCACTGTCGAATTGCTGCAAGCCACTTCTGTAAAAAATACTGCTGATGTCCTGCTACAACTACACCTATTATTCCATAATGCGAGTGCGAAAACAGCCTATTAGCTGGTGAGGCTGCACTCTGTAAGGCTGATGTGCTCCTAATGGTCCCTCTGGGTGCACTGGAGAGTCCCAATATATCAGTCCAGCTCCCTCCTCACCCGTCTGTCTTCGTTTTCAGATCCTTTTTTCTGTGGCAAGGACAGCAGAATGACAGAGTCCCCACTGCAAAGATCATCTGGTTAGAGAAAAGGTGCCTTCAATTTACTAGAATATTGCTGTAGGTCAGAGGGGTACAGTGTATTTGAAAACTTTGGCTCCCAAACAAGCTTTCCACCATTTAAACACAGCGGGCCACTTAAAAAAGGGCTCAGGACATAAACTGAAGATAAATTATAACACTTAAATCATGATAGGAATGGTAAAAATGTGCCCTTGTTTGCTCTTTTACAGAACTAAAGATTATATTTTAAGAATATTTACAGATGACAACATGGATAAATAATAATCTACTTCTCCAGACTGCCAAATCTACACAATAAATATGTTTTATGAATGTCTAATCCTGCCTGGGGTATCTTTACAAAAATGAACTTTTAGGAAGCCAAATCTTTTTGGCCTGATGAACAATGTGGGAATTATTCAACCAAATGTTTCCAGAATCCCTTTTGGACCTGGTGGGCTCACATTCTGGTGCAGACAACTGGTGCCACAACAACTCGTGAACCATTTAATTCTTCCATTATGACTCACTGTTATAATTTACTGACCATTCAATGCAGATTCTCCACATTTCAGTAGATGATGACCTCTGTAGCCTGCTCTGTAATCCACACCAAGCTTTTTCTGTGCATTGAGATCACATAACAGCTGTGGTCTTTGATGCTTTTCAATTAGAGACTTTTCATGAAAAGGTGGGTTGTACAGTAGGCATGATGTCTAAAGTACACTTTAGTCAAGGTGACTGGGTATGTGAATACAATAAACAGCTTGGATATCTGAGTGGAGCTTGACCAAACAGAGACGGAACACTCAGACAGAACAAAACATGTAAAACTAAAACAAAGATGCTTCCATGCCAGCATCATTTTGTAAATATGAAGATGTGCATTAATTTATAGTTGCAATGCCACAGAACAGGGACATATGTTGATTTGGATTCCACTGGTCTGTGTGTGTTTTTGAGGACGAGGCTCATGGAGTTTTTGCTTTTATAGAGTTTTTATGTATCTGAACAAATACAGGTGTACATGTTTATTGATCAAGCCTTTGAAGAGATTCTCCAAAGCAACAAGCCCCCAAAAACAAACAGATCTGACCTGAAAATTTAATTCATGAATAAAGCTCTCACTGATTTCACAGGGCTGGAGTGCTTCAACGTTCTCTTTCTTTTATCTTGTCTAATTCACGCCATATTCCACACAGCGAAACACTGACATCAACATATCAGTTGTCTGTCTCACTTGCATCTGATGGAGCAGATGTGCCTCTAATTTAATCAATATACACTAACTGTCAACAATGCATGGACTTACCTTAATTTACAAGGGTGATGAACAGACCAATCAGGCATAACGTTATGACTGCCTGCCTAATATTTTGTAGGTCCCTCTTTTGCCGCCAGAACAACCCTGACCTGTTGAGGCATGGACTCCAATTAGACCTCTGAGGGTGTGCTGTGGTATCTGGCACCAAGACGTTAGCAGCAGATACATTAAGTCTTGTAAGTTACTAGGTGGGGTGTCCATGGATCGGACTTGTTTGTCCAGCACATCCCACAGGTGTTTGACTGGATTGAGATCTGGGGAATTTGGAGGCCAAGTCAACACTTTGAACTTGTTAATGCTTCAGTAGCTGGTATGTGTCAAAGTGACATCCACATGAATGGCAGGACCCAAGGTTTTCCAGCAGAAAATTGCCCAAACCCTTACACTGCATCTGGCTTCTTTTCTTCCCATAATGCATCCTGATGCCATGTGTTCTCCAGGTAAGCAATGCACACGCACCTGGCCATCCACGTGATGTAAAAGAAAACATTAATATCAGTGCCTTCTTCTTCCATTGCGTCATGGTCCAGTTCTGATGCTCGCGTGCCCATTGTTGGCGCTTTTGGCAGTGGACGGGGGTCAGCATGCAAGACTGGTCTGCAAGACTGTGTGTTCTGACACCTTGCTATTAAAACTAGCGTTTAACTTTTTGAGAAGTTTGAGCTATGTTTAAACTTTGTTTGTTGGTCGCTACCCACGTGCATCACATGACCATGACCCTGTTGCCAGTTCACCGCTTTTCCTTCCTCTGCCTACTTTTGATAGGTACTTACCACATCCTACAAGAGCTGCAGGTTTGGAGATGCTCTGACCCAGTCAGAGTTCAATCCATAACTTTCCTCCCACCATCCTGATGACTGAATTTCAGTCAACACCAGTTTGAGTCTCCAAACTGGTCAGAATCAATAATCTAAATGAAGTGGTGGAGGACGATTGTACAATACGTTTTCTGCTAAAACCTGCATCAGGTGGCAGCACCAGCCGGTCCGCACATCTCAACACTGTAGCCTAGCAACACCACATGCACTTATGTTTGAACACTGCTGTTTAATGGAAGTGGTGTATGGTCTTTTAAGGGCCTGTGAATTAACTTTGCAAATCTGTGAGTGTCCACTGTGTTAATTTCTAATTTCGAACAAAACACAAAAGCAGTTGAGTGGCCACTTGTGAACACACAATCTAAGTGACCACTTGACAGACTGTTGAGTGGACGAGTGGCTGGCTCGAGTTTAGACAGGACATTAGCTCATTGTGTGGTTACACAGAAATGCTCCACAGACCTGGATTCGTTTGCTCTTCAGTTGCTCAAACTCCCGCCTATGGCGTTCTGATTTATTCAGTGAGACATCTTTGCTAAACGAGTCCCACAGGTGTAGTGACTGTTTTAACAAAGAAAAAAAAAAGTGAGCATGATGCCAAGAACTGAAAGTTGTTGGCTGCAACAACTCACACCTTGGCACATGATTAACCCAAAGTCATTTCCATGCTGTCGTTAACACGCAGTGCCTCATTTGCTGAGCTTCTGAAAGTTGGATGGGAAATATTCTTGGACAGAATACTCAATCTGTTAATTACCTGACGTGCTGGCCGTGAACTGTTAGCAGCTATTCTGATCACACAACTTTATGCTGCCAAATTTCATCGGGTATGGAGTGCCTGCTGCATTCACCGCTGTGTCGTGCAGCACTGACGTCTTTCTACAGAAAACAACATGAGCATACAATGATGTTACTGCTCATCATGTGAAACAAAAAAAAAAACACTTTTCTATCATAAAATAAAATCACGTTGATGCTTCACTGACATGTAATTAGGGTTTTTTTCAAAGTTGGAAACTTTCCTTGGGAATTAACAGGGATTTATGGGAATAAACTGGGAATTTACAAAATTTAAGATTGGCCCTTACCAGTGAACTTAAATATAGTTGGGTAAAATATATTTTAGATCATTGAATTGTCTTGAATACTCCATTGTTGTAGTACTTGAGAGCAGTCTCTTTTTAAAGGCCGACTACATTTTTACTTGGTCTTGTCTCACTTACATTATTACTGTTGATTATATAAGTTATACCATGATGACAAATGTACACTATATTATAATAATTATAGATGTCTGATGAGGGTGGGTGGTGCAATGATATGCTCCGGCCAGGTGTGTAGAGCTGTTGATAACAGCAGTTATGGGACATTGCTTTAAAGTGCTTAGCCAGATGTGCGCACATCATTACTTGATAATAATAACTGCTAAACATTCCTAACAAAGGCCAGGTGTGTGTGTGTGTGTGTGTGTGTGTGTGTGTGTGTGTGTGTGTGTGTGTGTTAACTTCCACTCATGAGATTTTTGTGCATGCCCAAAGTCTGTCAAACCAAATGTTCTTTGAATCCCTCTCACGCTCTCTTCTACTCTCTTTATCCCTGATAACATACATTTAACTTCCCCCCCCCCACCTCTACTTTGCTCCGACTTCGCGCAGTAAACCCCGTCTCTATTGGACGTTGATTTATTAATCTTGGGGTTTGAGGTTACCTTACGAGTATTGCAGGAGCACCACTTATGTTTAAGGGCACTTTGGATCAAAGCATCCATCACGTTCTACAAATTATTTCCCATTTCATATTCATCAGATGCTTCGATTCTTCACCAGGTCATACATGTCTGTTTCTTGTGTCAAATGCTGAATTTCAATAAGCATAATAAGCATACCAATACCTTTGAGCTTTAATTGAATATGCACAGTATTACACCTCTTTCCCCTTTCGCGTCCCCTCTCTTAGCATAAAAAGCCCCTCTATTTTAATTATTTCCTTGCTTTTGCATGTAATTATGTAGGAACTTTGTGTGCTGAAGACAGTTTCTATTTATCAATTTCCATATCTAAATATCTCACAGTGAGAGGTGGTTGCTGGTTTATTTGTTTGTGATGTGAAGCCACCTGAGTAAAAGACCTGCAGTGCAAGTGTGAGCAGGGTTAGGGGTTCAATCCACCAACGTGGTCGGCACAATGAGCACTCAAAGTACAATCAGCTCCTTTGAATCAAAACAACTATCCTTGATTTATATTCAGCTGATGCTTTAATAGGTCCTTAAAGTCTGTTCCTTCTGTGAATAGTAAGTATGCCAGTGCCAGTAGTTGTGATTATCACCCATGAGCAGACACTGAATATAGATTATGAATGTTTCACTCTCTCGTTCTCTTTTCGTTCCAAGCGAGAGCCTGAACACCACAGGGTAAAACACTATCGACACTATTACACAAAGCATTGACATTCTGAGAGCACAAAGTCTTCCAATCACATAATCTGACACTGTCCTCCACACAGGAAGAGGTGCATGGGTGAAACCACACACACGTGCAACTCAAATGCTTGGTCAAGGTTAGGCAATGGTGTTGGTTACAATAAAAACATCAAATGATGGTATGCGACGGGACAAGCAATCTCCGTAAAACATGACTTGCAAAATTGTCCAATATAAACTTCTAAGGATTCAAGTTTCAAACTGATTGATTCACTAACAGATTATTGAGAACCTCTGTGCAACAATTAAAGTCAAGTATTCATAAAAAAAAGCCACTTCAGATTGAAAGTGAACGATTGAATAACCCACAAATTGACAGCACCGTGACCACCACCAATTCTTCAATATTGTAATTTACAGCGATAATGGATGAGCCACTCACCAATGTCGTTACATTACATCACATTTTGGTGTATGTTGATATCATAGACAGTATAAATATAAGCTGTAATGGCACCCACCTGTCAATCAAAGCAGCCACACTGTTCAAGCCCATTCAAATGCAGTTTGTACAGTGTCATTTTTACATATATACAGATCAGTTTGTCCCTTGTTAAAGAGTCTTCAGCCCCTTGAGACACATTTGGTATTTGTGGTATTGGGCTTGACTTGACTTAATATTAACCTGGGACACAAAATCAGGTTCAGACATTACTGTTTCCCTCTGCTGGCGAAGGTGTGATAAACAGCGCTTAGTTATGTGGTTAACATCTCCTGAGGTAAAATTTGAGCCTGTTTTTATGTTTGACAGCTCCTCCGGTTTCACCTGCAGGTTCAGATCATGCTGGATTACATCAGGTGAGCTGTCTGAACAAACATCTGATTGGACGACACAGATAAACAAAGCAGAACTAATAGTCTAGACACTTTCACAGTGTCTCATATCAAATAAGCAATCAAAGAACACTTGATCACAACTTGGTCTGACAGGGGAGAGACTTTTTAATATCTGAATCCACCATTCCTCCAAGCGCACACTCGACTCTCTGAAAGTCAAGTACAACCATATGAAACGAGTTGCCTGAGTTAATGTGTTTTCTGATGGTCTCTGTCAAGAAAACAATGAGTGGGTGGAATATCCATTCCCAAAAGCTTAGAGGTACTACAAGACACATAATCACATGCCTTCTTGTGTACAGTTTTGTAAACATATTTGCTCGTATTGCCACAGGTTTGATGTCTCCTTCCCACTTCTGTGACTAAATTAACTGCCTGTTTGAGCTGCAGCAAATCGGCATCTTACTCTTTCTGTCCATCCTCCCCCTCTCCTCATCTGCCCTCCTCGTTGATGTTCCTAAATGAGCGGGCCATTGCAGCAGCAGCAAATCATTAAGACGGAGCAGAGAAGGTCAAGTGCTTTATAAAGACGAGGGACAATTAAAAACCCACCGAGACAATGTAGCTCTGAAAAGGTTAGCGTACCCTTCCAGCATACACACACACACACACGCGAGCGGAGGAGGCATTCATAGACAGGCTGTAATGCACACATGCCGACCAAAGCACCAGTGGGATGAAAAAACCCCACTAAAATACAGATGAACACGCCAAAGTGTGCACACGGCTTATACACAGAGACAAAAGATTGTACTGAGAATTACAAACACATCCACACACACCCATAAACCCCAAAGAACACGTTCACTGTCGGAGCATGGCATACATGTGTTAATAAACAGCTTGTGTTTCTATGACACCGGGGGTTACATGCCTGCACACGCACACATTACACAATAACTATAGCAGTGTGAGGAACATTTAAAAAGGCATAACAAAATATGATCTTAATGAGCACAGAGGACATCGTTCCCATCTTGCCAAGTGACAAAATTACTGTAATGTCACAAACAATTTCCCCAACAGCAATTTTGCATCTGTTGTTTTATGACAACCGCTAAGTGCGAGTGCGGGTTATGAAGTTACAGCACTTACCCAGAACAGACTTCACCAATACATTGTCCTCTGAGCACCAAATTAGTGCAAATAATATATGAATTATTATTATTATTATTATTATTATTATTAATATATATCACAGATCAGGTGAAGTCCTGAGGAGGGGAATGTCAGCGAGGGCTGATGAGCACAGCAACCCTAAAAAGCAGTCATTGTTGTCCTGACTTTGCCGTTACTCAGTTTTACTTTTGTTCCATTCATTAGCAAATACTGTACGTGCTTTCACTCAGCGGGCTGAGGCACAACATTAAGTAACTAAGTTAAGTCAGGTAAAGTCAAGTAAGTTAGGTTTCAAAGTTTGAATGTGAAGATTTATCCTTGAAATTACAAAGAAAAACATTCAATTACTAGTTTGGAGATAATTATAGATCATTTAATATTTAATTAATTACATATTTAGTTGTCATTTTACATAAACGTGTATGTAATTTGAAAAAGCAGAAAGAAATACTGTATAAATAATATAATGAAAAAATGTATTTGTCATTATTGACATAAAATAACAGTTTGATTGTTTATTTACAGATAATGAGTTTTATACACAGTTTTATAAAACAGAAAACTACTGTAAAATCTGGAGTTATTTTATGTAAATTTGCTATTTTTAAGTGTATTATAAATATTTGAATTACCACTTTTGCTACATAAATATACAGAAGAACCTGCAGAAGTCTTGGCTAACATACATTTTCTCTTCCAGCTAAACGTTGCATACAGAAATAAGAAACAGACAGACTTCCACGCAGTCTTTCCCCTCTTCATGCCCGTTCCCTCACCTTTCTTTCCTCTCTCCTTATCATCTCCCAGTCTTTACATTTGGACCATATATAGTAGATCCATAAACCTGCAGAAAAAGGATTTCCTCAGGGCTGCTTTGCGTGTTCTCATTCAGAAGTGATAGCACTACTTTAATATTGAGCTCACAGAGATGTGAAAGTTCAGACAAACGTCATAGATTACAGTCCTGGTTGTCTGAAGTCTAGCTATAGGGAAGTATTGCTCATGCTCAGGAATACTGATTAGGCTGTGATGAACGTGTGGGTTGAAATGTCACATGTACAGGCATTACTAATTTCATTTACCTGCTGTTACAGTAGATACTGCTGCTAGATACTGCATCATTACTCCCTTGTATTTTTAACTTGAATTGCTCCTGTATTGTGTCTTCTTTCACTTCTATTCACACCTTTATTTAATATTCTTATTATTTCATTTTTTCTTCTATTTATTTCTGTCCTTGTGATGCCGCAACACCTGAATTCCCCCTGTGGTGATCAATAAAGTCTTATCTTATCTTGTCTTAGACTGTTCTTGTCCAGAGGCTTAAAATGCATGAGTTCACGCTGGTAACAAAATAAAACAGTAATGATTTTCACTTATGATTTTTCAGCCTATCCAGGAAAACATCAATTGTGCTGTAGAGAGAGCTGAGAGCAAATATATGTGTTGTCAACCTTTAAAGCTTTCTCTTGAGGAGGTTTAATGGTCCAGTTAGATAATGATTATGTCTATCACACACAGTGCTCACAGCTATTCATAGAGGGATTTTACATAACACACAGATAGACAAAAAATTTGCATATACATTTTTTAATACAACAGACAGAAGTGTTTTACTGAAAGCTCGGCTACGAACGGCCGCGGCACAAGCTGCCCTGCAAACCATCACAAACTCTACCCGCCCACGCTGAAATAAATGAACCGGGAAATCTTTACTTTCAAGGCCATAACACGAAAGCTTCCTTCACTTAAGTAAATATCTATACTGTGTAAATGTTGACTCATCCCTTTTTTCCCTCTCTCTCTCTCTCTCTCTCTCTGTTCCTACAAGAGAAAAAGTAGAAATGGCATTTTAAGGCTCATTGTTCATTTATGTGACACGTCAAAGAGCACCGCCTCACGGTGCTCTTTGAATGTTAATTTTACCACTCAGCAGCACAACGATAATGTAAGGTGTATTTCTTATTGTGTCCCTACATTTATGAGGAACAAATGTCCTCACAAGGACATACTGTACAATGAGGAACATCCTGCAGGGATTTTAAGGTACATGCCAAAGAAAAATGATCAGTTATCAGCCTTGGTTTACCTTATTTACAGTCTTTTTGGTTTTTGGTATGCTCACCTTCTCTTAAAGGTCCAGTGTGCACATTTTTTTACCATACTAAATACAGTATAACTTTTTCTAATATTACAGTAAAGGGATGTTTGTACTGTTGATTTCATGTTTAAGGTTGGCTCTTTATTACATATTTTAAAAAGTCTGTAGATTTCACAGTGGAAAAATGCCATGACAGTAAAAGACCGTAAAATATTTCACAACCTTTATTTATACGGCATTTTAAGGTAAATATAATAGTATTATATATTAGAGACTGCTAATTGTACAGTAAAACACTGTAATATTTAATGGCATATTTTACAGCCTTTTACAGTTTTTCACTGTAAAATCTACAGACATTTTTTCACAGTGTATCCTAGAACAGACAAACCAAACACTGATCTAGATATGGCCTTTTGCTTTTAAAACTTATTTTAGAAAAGCAGAGTGGATCTCGGGTGTATCAGGTGGATAGAATCATGTCTGCTTATTATCACTTGAAAGATTAAATATGTAATAATATCAGGCTTGTGTGTGTGTTAGCATGTGCATACTGCCCCCATGTGGCCACAAATCAATGAGTGTATGTTTCGGCAAAAGTTTTAGGATAAGAGCTGAAGTTAAGTTGTAAGTTAAACATACAGTATAATAAGAGTATCTGATGCACACAGTGACACAGCAGCGACACACAAACGTCTCCAGCTCCTCCAGGCTGCATGTTTACAACGGCGTGTTACTCATGGATAAAATGTAAAATCATTTATCAGATCTTGGAATCTGTTCCTTGTCTCTCCTCTCTGTATCTCCCTCTTCTCCTTTCATTCTCAGCTCTCCCCTCTCTGTATGTCTTCACCACCACCTTCGGCTTTCAGCTTTCCTGTCACGCGTCTTTACCTTTGCGCTTCTGATTGTTCCATCTCTGTCTCTCTCTCAGTCTATCTTTCAGGGTCATGGTATATTTCCCTGGGTGTTCGCTCACAAGATTATCTCATGTTGGCGAGCTGGCCCTGCGGTAGAATTAATTGCATCAAACGCAGATAACAGAGACAAGGGGAAGGGGAGGGGAAGCACCGATTACATTTGGCTTCAGTCAGATAAATAGCCTCAACTAACAACAAGCACCACTGCTGATAGCCTTCCAGCTCTTTTGCTTTTTGTATCCAGCCCACCTCTTTTTCTCTCTGAGTCACTTCTTCTGCCCTCCGACTGTGAACTTATTTGCTTGGAGTTATGTGTCAACATCTAGTGACACATACACACTAATGTCCAGTTTCTGCGCCTCTTGAATACACAAAAACATTAGCAGACATGCATGTTAAAACATATTCACATCCAATAACTGTCATTCTGTCTGCAAACATGAATACACAAACTAATGCATGTTTTCCTTCCAAAACACGTATTCATATCTCATAAGTGATTCAACACATGTAATGCTTGCATTAATGCACATGCACAAGTTCACGCTAACATCTTAATGCAATGTCCTTTTCATTGTAGCAAACCCAAGCAAAGTCATACACACACACACACACACACTCACACACCATGGAGCGTCACATTATACTGAAGCACAGAAAGACGGCCGTTGCAAATGAACTGAAATGTCTTTCATAGCGACACACTGTTGAGGACATAACAGCACTGAAAACACAGAATTGTCATTGTCTCACAGAGAAATTGATCTTCACACTGCTTGAACATGTATGGAGGCCATGCAAGGGTTGTGTCAATTTGTATTGACACATAGCCACATGTTGTATATCTCTGAGTAAGATACAGAATACAACCTGATTATATTTTTACATGCGAGACTGAAACATAGCTCCTTTCATCATTTGTTTCAAAGTCATCAGATCGCTGTACTGTTCACTACACAACTTTTCTGTTTCGTAATCTTCAACAAGTCTACGTGGCTGATCAGCAGCACACATTTTGAAAGAAACAGGACAAATAACCACAAGGAACGAGCAGTCCGAGTTCTTTATGCACTGATTTGTAGTGGCGAGAAAAAGAAAGTGAAAAGCTTAGATAATGGACGGCGATACATGAGCAACAAGGACTGTCTGTTCTGCAGAGAGAGTTGAAGGTGAACTTTGTCAATAGAAATGTATAACTGAGTGCTCGTATTGTGGCTCAGCAAGGACAACCGGGTTGTAATTGCTGAAAAGCTTGTGTGTCAGCCACTGTATTCTGATAGAAACTATATTATTGTGACCCCTCCACACAAATAGATGCATTATATGACTGGGTTCATATATGACACGACCAGATATTTAGCTTGTGTGATCTTTTGGAGCCCTGTCATGAACTGGTGACTTGACCGTGACATGGATAAGCAGTTACAGAAAATGGATGGATGGATATCTTTCAGGCATCTGCGAGCTCTCGGCTCGCATCTTGGAACATTTCACACATAGCAAACATGGAAGCGAGGACTGATTCACCTCTGATCTGGATCTTTTGTCTGCAATCTCCAGAAGTGGGATAAGTAAACATTAAATGTGTGTCTTGGAGAGACTGGTGGATTTATACCTTTTCAAAGTCTAAGACTAAAATGGTTCAAACCACAGCCTGAGGTAGTTTGAGCAACTCGATACTATTTTCAGATGCTTCTTGGTTGCATTTGTACGTGGCTGTTACATATTGGCTACCTATCCAGGCTGCCCAAGATACATGAAGTATCCAAACAGAAAAGTGGCAAAACTCACCTCTAAAGGAATTTTTTGTTGTTTTTTTTCTCTTCAAACTTACAACCTAATCTCCCACAATGTCTCGTAGTATAGGACTGACATCACTCAGGTAATTTTCTCAGGCTTTCCATCGTCGTTCCCTGTAGAGCCATAGAGCGCTTGATGAAAATGTTATTTCGTAATCCCCTTGATAAGAAAACAAATTCGCGGGCCTGAAATCAGTGCAGTTTAAGCGTTGTTTTCATCATGTAGCGCATAATCCGTTATCATTGATTTGGCTTGGTGAGACATTTCCTCTCCATGGGGCAAATCGTCTGATAATTATACATCCTATCATGTCTGACCAGTAAACAGGTTTTGAAGTGCTGTAGCTTTAATATGAAGCTGTCTTTGTGCCCCAGCAGACAGATAGACAGTAATTACCTGATATTAAAACCCCTCTCATAAGCTGTAGTGATTACAGTTGCATATCTGGAAACTGCTGCTGTGATATTGTCAAATAAAGTCAAGGTTTTAAATTTGGATGGAGAATTAAAAAGGTGTGTGCCGCAATAGATGTTATTGCTTGGAAAGGGAATAACCGTTTACACAAAAAGTAACTGAGCCACTCCAGTTTGTCTTTGGCAGTGCGTTGTGGTCTTTTATCCAGATGCTGCTTTCCAATCATTCATATACTTTTTTAGGACGTCTGTGAGGGTGCAGCCAGGAACAGTGATGTCCACTTTTCTGTTGTGGCCACCATCAACCTTTTAATCTCCCAGAAATGTCTTTAACTACAACTCTGGCTAGGAATAAGCCAAAGTAGTGTTTTTACATGTCCCCACGCTAATGTTGGCAATATACAAAGAGTCTATCAAAATAAAAGCCCATTACAAAAATGACAAAAAGAACCTCTTGAATCAGTGATTTTGTGTGTTTCTGTGCCCGTTTCCTCGACATCCTTGTCAGACTCTCAGACGCCCCCAAAGGCAACTACAGCTCACCTATAGACAGGCCATTCATGTCTGTAAGATGTCATTACAGGAATATAGATTTGGCCAATAAATAGCAAATCAAAAACCAAAAATGTGATTTTAATTTGAGTGGAGGAAATCAGTAGACTATACATAAAAACATAGATAGTGCCTATCATAAGGGCTTTAATTGTTACCAATCTTAATCTCATTTGTAGATTATTTGAGTTAAATAGGCTAAGGCTGATTAATACGTAAATCTACTGTAACTCTTGTGTGGCAGCATTGGCACAACAAAAACCACAGGACACCATCAGAGCCGTGGAATAATGCTTGAATGAAGGATTTTATGCATTGCGCATCAAGGATATGATTGTAGTAATCTCTTACTCTGATCCTGATGTGCCCCATGTAACCGGTCTCAAGATAAAGTCAAATTGTTTAATCGTTTAACATATTCAGAAGAAGAACACGACACACCAAAATGACCATTGGCATTGCTTTCTTCAGTTATACAGGAAACAATGACTGGAGGGAGAATTAAAAAAAAAATGCTATGATTTATGGGAAGGCCCTGATGGAACTACAAAAAGAGGAAACCTGTTAAAATTACAGATTGGTGAACTGAAGCTGTATCAAAGATATCAAAGGGTTTTCATTTTAGCTGTCTATTTTCCAATGCAGATTCATTTGTTTTGAAATTCCTCAGTGATAATGACAACTGACATTTTGTGTAAAAGATTTAAATGCTGCCCACACTTGGGTTTACTTGAATTCTTACTTTAAACATCATGAATTGTTTTTGGAAGTTTTGGACAGCTCTCCTCACGTCTGTCTCGATATATATATTTATATAGATATATCTTCCCCAGTGCTCTGGCAACATAAACTCCCAAGTTCTGAATATTTTTCTTCAAATATATTCACAGTTATGCTCTACTTGATAAAAATACAGTCTCAGACATGAGGAAAAACTTGAGTAACCTATTACAGCATCTTAACCAGCCAATGAATATGATAAAATATGCTAAATGCTTGGATTTTTTGACAGATTTGTTGCTCCTGAATACCTCACAGTAAAAATTTAGTTCATTCATTTTTTTTTTTTTTTTTTACCACAGGGAGCTAAAGGGCTTCACTTCTATGAACCTGGCAACATGACTGCATTTTGGATCCAACTGAGCTACGCAGGGAAATCCAGTGTTTAAAAGTAACATTTGAACTGTGCACAATTAATTATGTAGGCTGAGTACAACTACACACACATCACAGAGAGAGTCTGCCAGCTTTTCTTGACTTGACACAGTTTAACACACACACATACTATCTCTCTTGGTATCTGTCCCTGCTTTCACATAAGCACAGTATTTTGTGTGTGTGTATACTTGCGTATACAATTCCTCCATCTTAAATCTGTGTAAAAAAATTAATGAAGGTCCAGACACTGGCTAATTGCCCAGCTCCGGTTCTAGCACGACACTGGCTCCGCTCCCTTTCAGCATTCACTGTGCCTTGGGCTATAAAACATCCTCTTTCCAGTGGTCCGAAAGGCCTGTGGTACAAACACTAACACTCCCCCGGTGCTCTGAGCTCAGTCTGGGCAGCCGGACTAACAAACTGAGCTAACATTATCTAACAGCAGCTACAGTTGGCAGCAGTTTACTTCACTGTCCATCAGGAAACTCTGTAAATCACAGAGAGTTGAGGCCAAACTATCTAATATAAAATTCATTTCAAAACAGTTTTTACTCTGTGTTAATCTTGCATGTTGCTTTTGCTGCACAACATTTCTGAACTGCCACAAATCAGAAACCAGTAGCAGACTTTTTTTCTCCACATCTCCTCCTCTAGAGGCTCGAATAAAAGTACTGCAGCATGAAAGAGCATGCAGCAAAGAGTGGAACTCTAACAAGGGCTGCAGCTGTTTGTGGCGCTGGGTTGTGATTCCTCAAACTAAAGGCAACAACTGTACTAAAAGAAAAACCTGAGGCCCCGATTTGAGGCTTTTCTCAACTAAAGTATCTCATGAGAGACTTTTGTCAAAAGACAGTGTGACCTCATTTTAATTCTCAGCTAGGCCTTCAGGATGGCTGTTGAAAGTTAAATGACACCCATATGAGACTTCCCTCAGTGCTGCACTTCTATTCCTTTATTCTTTACCAGAACATACTGTACACATACTCAGGGCCGGAGTGGGACTCATTTTCAGCCCTGGAGTTTCATGCCTCAGACCGGCCCACTTTAGATCACGACCTATTATATTAAAATAATGTAATTATAACTTTACATGTTAAGCCTACAATAGCGCACTGTTCTCTAAAGCCTTGTAATTCTGTGTATTTTTTCTAAAATAATTCCAATTCAGTGGAAGTAATGGTTGCTTCACAATGTGGATTTATTTCAACATGAGTGCACATCTCCACCATTATTCTTTGCAACACAACATCCTTTTCAACAAATTAAAAAAAGAATAAATAAAATATTAAATATTAAATTTGAAAAAATAAAAAAAAGGGTTGCACCCTGTAATAACATTATAATCAGAACTTAGATTTCACAAATACAACATCAGCATGTCCTTTTCTGCAATATCAAATATCAAGCAAATTAGTGTTCACAGATATCTAATCCTTAAACATAAACAAAGAATAAAAGAAGTATTGCACTGTTCTCTGCAAGTTTGTTATTCACAGTATAACATAACTCTCTGGACCTGTGGGCTCATGGCTGGGGTTTTTTTGATGCATCTTGCATCTGAGGGGCTACAAGACAAAGTTTGTGGCCACTGGCCAGTTATGTGGCGTCGCATCATACTATTGTAGCTACCCGGAATAACGAAGCTACGAAGCAACTGGTTTTGCTGGACTTTATTCCTAATCTGGAACACAGGCTACTGTGGGCCGTAGCCAACGCCAAAACAATAAAACAAACAAGCGGAACGTTAGCAGTTATCACCGTAGCTCTCCCACGGCTCTCTCCAACACCCACTCCTCGGACACACCCACCACCGGTCCTCTCCAATCCCAGGTGGCTACTTGCCCCCTCATTGCCATGGCAACTGCCATGACTGACAGGCTTCACAGCCTCTAACAACGCCACCCCCAGACGTCACCCCATACACTGCAGCGCAACTTACTTGAACACAACTCAAACAGCCACAGTGTATACACACAGTCCGTTACACTATTATTTAAATGATGTAACGTTAGGTTAGACAGGCTATATGTTACAACGCCACGCAATTCATTGACTTGATAGGCTAATTAATTAACTTGAACGGTGCAGGTAAAGTCACATTTTGTTCAACATCTTGTCTTACCCGTTTCATCATCTTCATTGTTCGTTTCAGACCGCGAGCACGTTTTATTGAAAAAAGCTGCCGATTTTTGCACATTTGGCTGCGTCTGTCTCCAGTGCTTTTCTCTTTTTAATTCTCGCTTTTTCTGCGCCACCCTTGCTCTTTTTATTTTCCATTTTGCAAACACCCTTGCCCTTCTGGGGCTAGAGCCAGGCTACAAACACCACTGACCGTGTGCGGTGTGCACGGACATGGCACGTCAGGCTGCGTCTGCAAAAAAGAAAAAGAAAAGAGCTGCAAGTGGAGACGGCCCAGCGACAGCGGTGACAGCACACACGTGATACCCACTCAGTGCCATGACTGAACACCGGCCCAAAATAAATAAATAAATAAAAATAATAATTGAACACCGGCCCTCGCGGCCCGAAAGTCAGACCGGCCCACCGGGAATTGTCCCGGTCCTCCCGATTAGCCACTCCGGGCCTGCACATACTGTACATATAGAAAAACAGAGATTTTAAGGTCCCAACATTTGATACTACACTCAACAAAAAATATCAATGCACTGAACCAACGTCCTGACCTGTCCTACACTGAGCCACCATACTGAGCTTAGGGGGGTGGCGTCATCTTGTTAGTCCTGCATCTGCTGATTGCTCAAACAAGCCACCTATAACAGCAACTACCTGTCAATCAAAGCAGCCACATTCTTAATTATATATAACTTTAAGCCTCAGTACAGTTGTCATGAACGGGGAAATTAGCCATAGAGACCAAAACTGTTTTTGTACCAGGCTGTAAACATGTTTATTTCTGCTGTGAAGTTGGACATTTTAACATGGGGACTTAAAGTGGCTTCAAGTGGCTTTTTGAGGAACTGCAGTTTTTGGCACTTACGTGTTGGCTTAATTTCACAGTCACAGAGGTTGCTGCTTGATTTGATCATACTGTAAACCAGAATTTGAGAGAAATAAACTTTCTGGTTGCACAGAAGACGTCAATAACAAAAGAGTTGCATTTGTATTTAAGGTGAGTGTACTTCTTGGACATCCAGTCTCAATACTCTCTACTCATTAACTGAAAAAAACCCCAACAATACAAAACCACAGATATATAAATAAACAATGAGCTCATATTTGTGCCCAGCTCTTATGGGTATGTCACATCTAAACATCTATTGATGAAAACATTGACGACCTTGAAAACTAATCATAGCTCCGGTGAGATCTCATCGTTTCTTTTAGCTGTTATTTTTCTCCCTTTTCACAAGAATTGCAAGAAAAAGAGCTCAAGGATAGCCGGGCTGACTTGATGATGCTGAACACCAATAAATCACTACAACCAGACGGTACTGTAAAGTATTCGACAACAGCAAAAGGGAGTTATGGAGAATGAGTCATAACTATTTGTCAAAATCTAATTCGGCCTTTTTTTTTTTAGCCCTTCATAGCATAGACCCAAATGGGAAATTTAGTTTGCATCCTGGGACCAGCCTTATTAAAGCACAGAAGTATTCTTGAGGGGGCCGACTAGCCAAAGGCCCAAGACCCATTATAAATCTCATTCTAACTTTACAAGGCCTTTGTTTAATATAGCAACAGAGAGGGTGTTTTTTTGTAATGCAAATATGGGTACAACAATGAATGAACTGGGGAAGGGGGTGAATATATTTGGCTTCACTATCAATAATTAAAATAATAACATATTCAGGTTTGTTCCAGCTTTAGCGGAGAGTGGTAACAAAGGCAGACATGTGTTGCATGAGCTGTCAACGTCTGAACTCACAACAGAGGATGAAAAATAATAATCATTAACTTGCTCCATGGTTACCATGAGACTTATTTTCAGCACTCCTTGCTGTGTTGAGCTCGGTCTTTCCTTGGGGGGTAGGAGTGAGGAGGTCAAAGTCTAGATGCAAAACATCAACCCTGAACATGTTCTACATTTACACAATAATCCATTCCATGTGAGCTGGCTGACTGAACTAATGAAATGTGACAAGCCATCAGTAGTGGACCAAAAAGTCAGATTCTTTATTTAAGCAGAAATACCAGAGCAACAATGTGAAACTCCTGCATCCTAAAATTGTTCTCAAAAGTGATAGTTTGGGTTATTTGAAGGGGGTTGTTTGTCCATATTGTAGATGGCAGTCAGCATGGCCCCAGTTTACAGAAGCTAAGCAATGGACGGGGACAGCAACAAAATGTGTATAAGTGTACACCATATTTAGAATATTTACATGGTGGCCTTTTCTGAGAGATGTATTGCTCAAGTGACCAGAAAAAACATAATTTTACCTCAGACAACATGGGAGTTTCTGGTTTAAGGCTTCCTCGATCCACAGCAAATAAGTTTGGATCCAGAGTAATGTGTTTAAACACCAACGACACAAAGAAATTAACAGTTTGAGGCACGAGTGGACCAGCTTCTCTGGCGTTCTGTGAGGTGAAATCATGGTTATTGTCAAAGAAGTTTGGGTGTAGATCGAACGAAATGCTTCAGTTTCCTGTTGGCAGGGTTTGTCTGAAGGCAAGGTGAACTATAGCGTACACTCTGTTTTGTTGCTGCCTTGGTCTTCCTGTCCAGACTTGGGATGTGCCAACAGCCATCTACTGTAGGTAATACACTGACTATGCATCAGTACCTCATACAACCCCGTTGCAAATAACCCAAACCATGTATTATGGGATCTATCAGGTTGGCTGGAACACATCTATAACCAATAAGACTGTTTAGTTCTTCTATAACAGCCCATGAATTTGAAATTCCCAAAACTTGTGGAGCATTTCAGTAGTTCAGACAGGCATGGAAGTGATTTTATAGTCACATATTCCATATAACCTCCAATCACGCATGTCTGTGACCTCTCACAACAGACCATCCATATCAACATTTGGCACTCATCCACTCTGAATGCAACAACACTGAGCATCCTCGCTGCTGCTACACCGCTGCCTGCTTTCACATATTTTTACTCCCTCCATCTCCCCAGCCTCCTTTCTGCATTTGCATTTTAGCTGCACAGGAATTCTGAGCGTGTTTAATATGTGTTCGTGTTCATTAAATGTTGTGTATCTCAGGCTGTGCCAGAGGGGGGTTGTGAGCTCAAGGACAGTCTGTGTCAAGACTTATTCCAGAGCCACAAAACTACAAGGCAAACAACAAATGGTTAAAACCTTGACGAGGGTGTCCCGACTGAACTAACTATGAAGCTTAAGCTCCAGTTAATGATCTCATTTCGATAAGCGGAGAGACAAGAAAGAAAAAAAAAAAAAGGACCGTGGAGTTTAGATTGTACAGCTGCTCATTATCCTAAAAGCTATTAGGCTAATTGAGAAACAACTTGTAATAGCCTGATAACTATTATAGAAGTGCAATGTTCAGTGCGTTTCTTTTTTAGTGCGACACGACTACCACAGGTAGCTGATTCACTGGAGCTTTCAGAGGGGATGTGCATATGTGTGGGTGTTGATTTTAAAATATTATTAGCTCACCAAAAAACGGCAGATAGAGTGACATCTGTAGCACCAATGCTGATGAAATGAAAGATGAAGGTTTCCACCGCGGCTACACTACAATATTTCGTGGAAAAGTTTTATTTATGCGACATTTTAAAGGAATTTATACAGAATAAGGTAGTATTTTATATTAGAGACTGTTAATCATACAGTTGAACACTAATATTTCATGGTAAAATCTTTCTTTTATACGGCATGTATAGTCCTTTTATGTTATGTATGTATATTATATTATGTCTATTATACAACAAAACAGTGTTTCTTTTGATGGAACTTGAAATATGGAATACAACACCAACCTTAAACGTGAAATCTACAGTACTAAAAAGTTATACTGTATATATTAGGGTAATATTTTGGCAACCACAGCTGGTTCACTACAACTTCACTAGATTTTACATGGCAAAGAGTGGAAGGACGGACAACAGTGACCAGCGGGAGAGATTATTCAAGAAATCCAAGGCTTAAGTTAAACATTCTTTTGTTCTAAATGTTTCTTTTCATCAATGACAAGACGGAAATGTTGAAAATGTCGGCTCTACTTTTCTTCACTTAACACCATACCATTTTATCATCGCCTTTTAAAATCATTTCCATTTTTTTTGTGAATCTGACATGTAGGTGCTGCAGCAGCGTGACGCACGTCATGAAGCCATAATGCTTTAATGGCTTGACAGAAGAAATGTGTGCAGGAGCACTATAGTCAGGCAGTGTGAAAATCCTGTGTAATGTCTGCATATTGGAAAACACTCACTGTATCTGTGATACAGCATACCATTTGATCTGCAGTCATCCACTGAGTTTCAGTGCTGCATCTGAGATGATTAGATCATCTGCACATCTTTTAAAATCTAACACATCTCTGTGTTTTCGTCCACTTCTTTTTGTGCTTTGTCAGTGTGCATTGTCCCTATGCCACGTATTCCTCTGTGGCCGTCCATATGCGCGCACGTCCCTGCTGTCTCACTTTGAATTTTGGTTAATTAGCCACTAGGAGAATTGTAAACGAGTGGGGACACACCGTTGATTAAAGTGTTATTTTGATGATGAGAGCATCTTCAAAGGGAGCTGCACTTTAAGCATTAGTAGAATAATTACCACCCTGCTGGAGTAATAGGCCCCACGGACGGACGGACGGAGAGAGGACACGCAGAAATGCAGCAGGCATTCACACTTTTGCTGCACATACTTATAGAAGTGTACAAGGAACAGCAGCTTTCAGGTAATCTTAGTGGATGAACTCGTCTTTCATTTGTATCTTCAAATGTAAGCTGACATTTTGAGCAAAACAGAAGCATTATTGGGCCGACACACAGACAAACACACACTGTAAACACACGCAGAGGCACAGACCGGACTGTAATAAGACATTACTTCTTTATTTGGCGCCTGCAGAGACACCAGCCTCTCCCATTCAGTCGTCTCTCTTTTTATTTCATCCATCATTTGTCACTGTTTGTCAAAGGATAAAAAAGAAAAGACTGAGAGCACTTAAAGGTCTCATTCATCTTCCTCTGTTCTGTCTTTGATCTGTTTGTCTTTTTCTCTTCGCTGGCTTCTCTCAATCTGCCTCTCGCTTCTTCTCCCACCAACACATTTTGCCCATTTTCTCTCCCTCTGTTTCAAACCCTTTTTTCTTTTCTGTTCTCTTCCTTTTTGCACTCCTCGTTCTTTCTTTCTTTCTTTCTTGCTTGCTGGTGCACTTTTCATGTAAGGGACAAAAACAGGTTGGTGGTGGTGGTGAAATGAAAGTTTCCAACTGATCCAACCTTTTGAGGTGAAGAGAGAATAGAAATGTAATTTTAGTAACAAAAATAATTAAGTCGGTGCCTACGAGATGGACCTCCCTGCTGGAAAACCTTTCAGTATTCCTGCTGCAAATTACCTGAAATCTCTGCAGTTCTGCAAATCTATGACGCATACAAGTTCTTTTGAAAACATATTTTATAACAAGAGCATCTTTACAAATCATCTCGCTCAATATCAGCTGGGATCGGCTCCCTGCGGCCCCGATAAGGATAAGCTGTTATAGAAAATGGATGGATGTCAATCTAGATTTTTAAATTAGCAAACAAAGGCAATTTATTTTTAGTCTTTGATCAGTGCTTTGGACAGTTGAACTAGTATTGTACCAGCTGCTAATTAAGCTTCATTTGGTAGCAAGCCTGTTGAAATAATAATATTAATAATAACTTTATTCATATAGCACCCAAAATAGGGCCACACAGGTTAAGATCAAAAAGTAAAAACATAGAACATTACAGATTCAATGCCACAGAAACAGTACAATGAAAAGAAAAAATTGAGGATTTGAAAAATATCCATTTGTGATCCAACCAGCCTCAAACACATGAATGACTTTTGTTACATTTGTTCCTACATTTTCAGTATATGCTGCTTTGCCACACCAAAACCTGGAGTGATCACTTCTGAGGAGTGATGAGCAGCTGAGCGAAACACATCAGCCATCGCTGTCAGACCCAAAAAGTCAGGAGGGTTAGAAACACGTAAGGTCAAAGCAGTGAAGATCAAAGCTGCCGTCATCACACTGAGAGGCTGCCGGCTTCAAACATTACAAGAGCCAGTGTGCTGCACGCAGATAACTGAAATCAAATCAGACACAGCAAATGTCATCACTCTTCAATTCAAGTATCAGAGAATTCACGCCACGATAACAGCGCATCATGTCTTTCAGGTGACAAAAGCTCCGTGGTCAGCGGCTGAGGCAGCTCTTCTGGTTGTTGGTTGCTCTGTGTCTGCATGAAATTCAGTCAGAGTAAGCGGGGAGTGGTCTCAAATGGTGGCTGACCTTCTCAGACCACTCCCCTGTTGATCCTCACCTGCATCTCATCATCTCATCAAGCTCCTGCAGTATTTAACTCCGCTTCCGGTTGTACCTTACACGGTTGTTGGAATATCTTTTGTCATGGTATTTTTGGATGCCTGTTTGTCTGCTTCATCCTCCAGCCCTGCCTCACTCAGTCTCACCATCCTGCCCTGGAGAGCCCCTCCCTGGACCTCACCTGTTGTGTCTTATCGTGTCGCATCTTGTTAATAAAACCTTCAAAGCAGTTCCCGTCTGCGGTCTGCATCGTGGGTTCAGTGTTCTGCTGTAAGCTCGGGCCTAACATCTATAGGTAACATAAGCCTAAAGTACTGCTGTGGATTAGAAGTCTGGATCTTGAGCCCGACTTCTGCAACACTTGTTTCAAAAATGTAATCTTATCTTCAGAGTTAAATGCAGTAATCTCTTTACAGACAACAAAACCTGAGTTCGTTCATGAAGGAAACTGATTCAGCTTGAGACATAGTTATCACCCATTTCCCTGCTCTTTCAATAAAAAAAAAATGGTGTCTAATATCAGGATCACGTGTTTCTAATCGTGTCCAATCATTTGTTTGTTTCTAAAAAATGTTACTATATGTGATAAAAACATTTAAACATTACTTTTGTGTTCATGGGGACTCAAACGCAACCTGAAGCTCGAGGACAGTCATAAAGGCAAGTAAATGTGAATCAGGTGCCGTTTGTTTCATTAGGCTGCTGCTCACCTTGCCTTCTCATGACTCATGCTCAGCTGTACTCCGGCTCCTTCATGACGACAAAGGAGAGCGGAGATGACAAACAAGGTCATGAGCTGAGTTCTAACCTATTACTTCTGAAGCGTGTGCTTGAGTCCGGTGAGAGGCCGGGATGCCTGGAGGAAGATTTCTCTCTCGTTGTTGAAGAAACAGTTTTTTTCTGGAGTCATCTGGGGTTAGGGTTGACTCACCGGGAGACAGACGAAAGCATCACTGCCTCTAACGCCGTCTTCTGCAACATGTTCAACTGTCAGCTCTCTGCTCTGTATCTGCCAACCTGTCTCTGCTACAGTGTTTAGGATAAACAAAAAGGAGTTCAGCTCGTTTTCTCTAGCAGAAATACACGTTTAGGCTGTCCTGATTAATTAAAGCATGTCATTTTACTCAGATCATCAGATTTTAAACATTTAGGAACAGTTGCCAAACCAGAAAATAGTGCCCCGTTTGACATTTACCCTTAAACTCCCCCCGAGGAACGCATGTTATCTTCCACAACTTACCCAGCTGTCACTTCATTGTCAGTTTGTTTGCTGACACTGACCCTCTGTCTGTCAGCCTCTGTCAAATGAAATAAACTAAAACAGTATACTGAGGAATTCACTCAGTGAGTAGATAAAATATCAGTGACAAAAAAACGACAAGTGTCACGACACTGCTCCTTGTCGGTTTGAATTAAAGCTGCAATATCATAAATATCTGTATTTTTATCAGTCTGTGCCTCTCTGTGTGACTCTGTCTGGACTTTACTCGAGGAAACTAAAAGATAACCCAGACAGAATATCATCTGAAGTGTTAGAAAACAACCTCAGTGTTGTGTCTGTTAATAATGTAGGGTTGGTAATGTTTTCTGTCTGCTCTTTGCAGGTGTGAAGTCGACCAACTGAGGAGGAGGAAAGTAAAGCAAACGTTAAACTTTGCTGGCTCAAAGAGAAAAAAGAAAATGATATTATGAAGAAATGAGAGTCTGCATCTCAAAATACAGTTAGATACACAGTCACAGCTCACAGTGACAATGGTAACATGCTGATGTTTAGCAGGTATAATGTGCACTGAAAATCAATGGCACCAGGTCAGGAGGGAAGAAAGTGTTCAGGAGCCTCTGATGTCTTATGCTGTAATATTTATTGAAGCTTGATCAAGGAGAATCAGAGACATCCTCACATACAATCAGGTATGCATATGATATATCAGGTCTCTATTCTGCCCAGCTCATGCTGGTGGTCAGACTTTAAACCCTACAGATAACACCACACATACTATACGCCCAGAACGAGTCAAAGAGAATGTATTTACCATGTTAGACATGTTAGACATGGAGACACTGTTGTCTGCTCGTGTCTATGAGGCCAACATTCAGTTTCTTCGACCCTGGTCACCAGGCAACTCTGAGATAGGCTGGCACCTGCGCTCCTCCAGCACTCCAAACAGCGGCCTCGCATACCAAAGAGAGAGAGAGAGTCTTCTCTGATACGATTTAGTGCTGTAACTGTCTATGACCCCAAGGCCCATGTGCTGCCCTTTCTAACCAAAGGATAGAATATTCCATAACATAATGTACCATCTTAGTTTAGTATGTACACAAATGACAGTTGAGGCTGATGGAAATGTCCTGACTTCAACATGAACCTAAGTACTGGCTAAATAAGATTTTTTGCATGACAATGACATGAAGTGTTGCAATTTAAATGCCTGTGGTACAAACTCTGAGCTCACAGTCTGGGTAGCCTGGCTAACAAACTGAGCTAACATTAGCTAACAGCAGGTACAGCTGGCAACAGTTTACTTCACTGTCCATCAGGAAACTCTGTAAATCACAGAGAGTTGAGGCGGAGCAGCCGGAGGACATCAGAGGGAAAACCAGGAAACATTTTCTCCATAAAATATGATCCAGTTTCACCAAAATCAGTGAAATAGTTGGTGGTGTGTGACTTAGTGCCGTAAAGCGTTATGTAATTTGCAGCTGGTGGATGATCACACTCGGAGCACAAAGTTACATAGTGTGAGAACAAACGTGCAAATGACAGAGACACCATTCACCTGATTACACGTCAGTGTAGCATCAAAATGGTTTGAAATCTTATTTTATGTCAGAAAAGTTACAGTGTTATGAGGTGGTATAGGCTCACATAAAGTATCTATAATTTTGCATAAATGTCCAGAGCCTAAGTCCAGTTTTCAGAGACATTTAGGCAGAAATATCTGCAGGCCATCATAACATTTCTTAAATTTCTTAAGATCTTACTTTCAAAGGAGCTGGTTGATGTCAAAGATGAATATCTATCTGAAAAGTGTCAGCGTCAGAGTCCAGCTATCGCCGTTCATCCACACCTAACCGGTTGAGTTCTGGAGTTGCTGCTGTGCAGCAAATGTCTGGAGCGGTTAGAGGCCTGTTTGATCAACTTCACATTCATGTCAGGATGCTGCTCGTTGTTCTCGTGTCCTCAGCAAGGCTTGAAAGACACTTCAGTGCACTTAGACGACCCTTAATGTAGTGCAGGTGTTGAATATCCCACCTAAGTGGTGATGCACTATAAGCAGCAAGACAGGGGTGAATTAACAAGTGTTTACAGGTTTTTTTTGATAAATTGGTAATCTGCATATCTTCGACCATTCACAGATTTGAGCTCTTAGTTTAAAAAATGTGTCAGATACGCTGTCAAATCCCTGCCAAACTGATTTCTGTATAAATCTGGAGTGAAAAATATTCCGAACTTTTAGGTTTTTCTGTATCTACATCACTGTTCTAATTCTAGGCGTTTTGGAAGGCAACAAACCTCCAACAAAATGCACAGTTCAACATGAAAACACGCGGAGCTGCATCATTGGTCCGATCTCCATCTGCCAGCCTTATTTTCATTCTCAGTGCATGTTTTTTCTGAACAATGTAATAAGACTAATATCTCACTGGAAACACTGAGCTTGTGAGATTTATGCTGGCTTCTGTTAGGCTTGCAGAGGAGCTCATCCAGGCTGCATTAGGCTACAGTACAATATCTAATTACCTTGGGACTGTATGCCATCCTCCATTCCCCACCTGCTCATTAGAGCATCTGCCGGACCCGTTGTTCCATCTGGGTCTGCTCCCTCTCATATAGTGGTCTGTCTTTGGTTGCAGTGGACTATACATTCTTATAAAAAACATTTTAATTTACTCTTTAGAGTAGCATTCATGGATTTTTTTGGACACTTTGGCACTGACAAACATGAAAATGTATCTAAATCTTTCCTTCAGTTTCTCCCTCACTGAAACTTCATGCAGATAAATGGGATTGATCTCCAAAATAATAAAACATCCGCACTTAAAACTAGACATCTGTTAGCCATCACTCATTATTCTGAATCCTCTCACAGACACTTTATCAGAGGAAATGCATGTCACATGTCAACTCTATTACACGCAGGAGATTGACTTCAATTAACACGGCGTATAATACACGGCATACATTTACAGACATCGACACACAAATGCAAAGAGGGACACAAATACACACTTTTACTGGTGCACCTATGTATGTGCACAGAGCACACACACACACACAAACATGCACACACGTGCCTCATGCTAAGAATGGTATAATTCCATTACTGACCCTGGGAGTTGACTGCAATTATAAAACTCTTGTGTGTTGATGCTAGTGCCACACACACACACACACTCACTGTGCACCCTTGCACACTTTGACTTCAATTGACTTCTATTATAAAGCTCATGCTAGCATGCTAAACCTCTCCCTACGGTCCTGCAGTCAATCCTATTTCCATAACCAGCGTGGAGTCACATTGCTAATAAAGTTAGCATGCTGACAGTCAGTATTCACTGTGTGTGTTAATGCCCCATTCTGAGCCATGCTATGGAAGTGCTAGGCCCGCTCATATTGGTTTTCTCCATTAGAGACTAATAGTTTTAGTTGGGTTAGTGCAGTCCATTCAGATCCTGCTGTGCACATTGATTTTTAGTGTTTACTCTTCTCCCTGTGTGTGTGTGTGTGTGTGTGTGTGTGTGTGTGTGTGTGTGTGTGTGTGTGTGTGTGTGATTGCTCTGTTCACCTCCCGTGGTGCATCATAAAGCAGAACAGTCAGACTGACCACTAAAAGAAATATGTGTTTTAACCCCTGGGTTTATTGTCATATTACTAAATAAATTGATTTCACGGTTTTGCTTCCAGCACAATTTGTTTTCAGGGGTAGAGAAAAGTAAAGACCTGTGTGTGTGTGTGTGTGTGTGTGTGTGTGTGTGTGTGTGTGTGTGTGTGTGTGTGTGTGTGTGTGCGCAGTGAATTATCATAAATCTTAATAATGTTGGAACTTTACTTAATTCCTGACATGCCAGTAAGTCACTCAGGAGAAATGCTTTTGAACTTTGGACAAAGAAAAGAAACATAAAGAAACACACTGATGTTAAAGATAGAGCACGTGTTCCTGCACCGTTACTTACCTGTAGTATGGCACCTCCAGTGTTTTCAGTGCGTCTCTATCTGAAGGCATCGGATAGATCAAAAAACACATAATCAAGGTCCATTGGTCTAATCTGCCAATATTTAGCACTAAGTTTGGAGTCTGTATAACAAATCACAGATTTGTTGTTTATTCCGTGAACGTAACCGCTGTGAAAACAATCAGGAAATAACTTTTCATTTTGCCGCCTTTATCAATGTCATCCCTCGCTCACTCTCATTCACTGTCTACGTCTCTCGACCAATTCTTGGTCTGTCTCTGTCTCTTAAATCATCGGACACAAACCAAATTAAACTTCTTTGTGTCTCTATTTTGCAGTGTAAATTGTGAGTCAGACTCAGATTTAGAAGCTGCTTCATGAAATAAACAAAGTCAGAACACAACAGAGTTCAGATGGTCTCAGTTTCAGAGACATTTCAGACTGACTGTGGAGATTTGACCGCTCTGCTCCTCTGATTGGCGGCAGCAGCGTGACGTCGGGTTGTGTTTTTCCTTTCCAGTTGGTTTTGGCTCAGCTTCTCCATCTCAGTGCCCCGACCCAAATGAATGCTGCAGAGCTGGATCCTGTCTGAATGTACCCTTAGTCTGCCTCTCCTTGCGTGAACAATGATTTGTAGATGACACCATATTTCCAATGTACAATGATGCAACAGGAGGATGACGAGGATCATACAATGACTTGTTAAGACTCGTTACCTCTCCTCTAACATGCACCGTGTATGTCTGAACATCAGCACATCATCATTTCCAGACCAGAGAGCCGAACCAGTGTTGTGTCGTTAAGTAGCTTTATGCTTCCACCTATAAAAGGAGAGCAGAGCAGATTAATTACATCAGTGAATCTGCTGGACGTCATGTAAAACATGCACAGGCTATAAACATAACCCGGGATGAATGGGAAATATGAGGAGCCACATCTTGCTGTTCTTTTTCTCTCAAATGGACTAATTGAGCTTCTCCGCTCGGCCTCAGCATTAGACCACTTAATGGATGCTTTTATCCAGCCTAACAGCCTCTGCATAGGATGAGTGCATACAGTTTCACCCCTTCTTCTCTCCGATTCAGAAGCAGCTGTGATTTCTCAAATGCTCTAATCTCATTGGCCGACTCAGTGTGCCGTGTCACCGCATTAACAAAGCTCCCTCTAAAGGTTGCCGGTGGAGTGGAAGTAAACGTGGTGTAGGTAACAGGTAGGTAATAAAAATGGCCGCTTCCAGGAATCACTGCACGTCTGACGTAGTGCAATTATCATCTTCCATCTGGCACGTTCTCTTTATTCATCTACCATGTATACGAGTGTGAATTTAGAGAGTGTGGAACTGACGTATTTGATAGAGTTAGAGTCAACAAACCAATTTAGAAAGTGTGGTTTTGAAAGTAAGTGTTAATATTTTCGCTGTGAACATGCACCAACATCTTTCACTCTCTACTGTACTCTCCTTCAAACTTTCTTTCTGCCTACTACTACTCACATCAAGATGGCTGCTGTGAAAAAGGTCTGCTGTGATCTCCCTGTGCTTCAGGAAAACCTCGGTACGGTCGAATAGTCCAAAAAATATGTCTCCTATCCTTTCCCGAACACTGACCTCAAAGGAAAACACCATGAGGTCAAGGAAAGATGTGAAGGAGAATTCAAAAAGTGTTTCCTATGCAAAAGGAGATAAGAAAGGAAGCACTGAAGCTCCTTTCCTTAATATTCAGAGAATTCAAACAGCTAGCAGCTGGCAGCTACGTAAATACTCCCAGGTCATTTCACTCAGTGAGGAACCTTCCTAAGCAAAATACACTTATTCGACTGGACCCATCCTCTAGCCATGTCCATTTCCATTTGTTCCCACTACTCCTCTTTTAGATTCCTGCCATCACCATCCCTGCACCTCCCTGGACACCTCGCCACCGACTTCCCTCACCTGCACTGCACATTCTCTTTGTGTTATCAATACAGATTCAGTCTTTAGACATTGTTTGAGTCTGCTACCGTTCTCCCTAACAGAAACTGAGAACTTTCTTTGTGATTCTTGTGGAGATGACAGATTTCCAAAGATAAGAAATATGTTTTGGGAAATGTTGCAGCCTTAAAAAAAAGTAGTTTGAGTACTTTACTTGCTGAGCTTCAGTGAAATGTTGGAACAAGCAGGTGCTGAAATTATTCATGTTATTGTGATAGTATATTTTCATAAATTATTCATGACTCTTGCTCGATTTTTAAGCTACTTAGGGTGAAACTGACGGGAAAAGTACAGGTTCATTGTGGCTATGAAATATATAAAACTTTTTCATTTTTCACCTCAGTGGCTTCTTCCAATTCTTCAGTTGTTTAAACAACAATAATTTGATTGTTTAATGTTTTTGTATCTTATGAAACAGTTGGCTGAAATGACTTCACACAGACCTTTAGACTGTACTGGGCCTTCAGCTAGTGAGCATTCGCTCTCTGTTTGACTTCAAAACATTGTGCAATCATTTCAAAGAATATAAATAAAATATACAGAGGAAGTTCTCATGCATTGTCTTTGCAACTTTGAACATTATAAAATCAATGCAGGCCGTTAATTTTGACACTAAAATTGATTCTCTCACAAATCCCGACTTTAGAAAGAGATTGCCCAAAGTGTGTGTGTGTGTGTGTGTTTGTGTGTTTGTGCATGTGGGTTGCTGTAAGTCAGAGTCACAGTTGGTGGGTGGGTGGTATGTTGAGTTTGGGTGCTCCTGGTACTCCTGCTGAGACGTGTTGGAGGGCAGTCGGAGAAATATGTATTTTAACCTCTGGATTTATTGTCATTTTAAGGAGCAAATTAAATTTTATGGTCTCGCTGCTGGCACATCCTTTTTACTGTGCTTGGAGAGCTCGACTCATTTATAAAGATTTATCTTTTATCCTGTATTTTCTCTGCACATTCATTCATATTACGCCGTATCATCGTGCAATGATATATTAAGCAGAAATCGTACTTTTTTCATGCAAAACAACATTTAAGGAAATGAATCTTAACAACAGATTTTGACATCAACGAATTGCAGACTTAGTTTGCATCCATCTCTGAAGACTAGAGCTACTTTTCTTTAACTGACTGAAAGGGCTGTACTCAAAAACAAAAGGAGACAGTGGGTGGAGAAGGGAGGAGGTTCAGCTTCTCTGCAATGATCAGGATTAACAAACGCTCCAACAAACTCAGTTAAACAGAAACAGTTCAATGCAAGTTAAGAGACTATAATTCACCAGGCGACGTTGATGATCTGAAACATAAACTAAGGGTCACAGGAAAATCACGAGCAAGGGAAGAACTTAATCCAGTGAATGACAAAGATGGCAAAGACGTGGAGCTGAGGCGGGCTGAATGAAGCCTGGTTGCTCAAACAAGCCATCTGTAACGACACCCACCTGTCAATCAAAGCGTCCACGCTCTTAATCCTGCATAACTTTAAGCCTTAATATAATTTGAACAGGTGAGTTCTATAAAAATTCACCCTCAGTACAGTTGTCATGAACGGGGAAATTAGCTACAGAGACCAAAACTGTTTTTTGTACCAGGCTGTAAACATGTTTATTTCTGCTGTGAAGTTGGACATTTTAACATGGGGACTTATGGAGACTGACTCACTTCTGGAGCCAGCCTCAAGTGGACGTTTGAGGAACTGCAGTTCATTGCGCTCCTTTTTTCAGCCTCGTAGGTTGACAGCAAGTCAAACATCGATCTCTTGCCCCTCTTTTTCAGTCAAACTGGGACATTACTCAGGTGATTCAGGACCACAAGCTATAATCGGACAGAACTGAACATGCAGTCTGACATGTCTCTGACATAACTATAAGAAGCTGATCCCACCGTATTTACTCTCTGTAAGGATATTTCCTTTTTTTGCTTTCCTGACGTCAGAGTTAACAGACAGCTCCTGAGCCACATCCCAATCTCTACTCAAAATTCAAGAACACAGATAAAATCAAATGAATAAGAGCAACTCTCACATTAAGAGTCTGATGCTCTCTCGACTGAGACTTTATTACCTGCTGGCCTGCTTTTGCCAGCTCACAGTTGGAACAGACATTCCTGTCAGTGTTTTTGATCCGGTGTCAGTGTCAGTATCTATTTGGACGGACATAAAAACCTGCACTGTGCCAACCTGGCACCCCCCAACTTGGCTCCATAACATTAAGTTTTATTGCAGACCCTGAGAATACTGACAGAGACCCTGGTAAGAGTCTTTGATAAATGAACCTCCCGGCTTGCAAGCTGGTAACTGCCAGCAGAATGTCTCTGAACATTTCCTCTATCATCAGGGCTTTCTAATCACAAAGCATTCACCTTCATACCACTGCCTCCATCAGCGTTTAACTCACCCTGCGAGCAGCCGGGCAGCTTGTGTGTGTGTGTGTGTGTGTGTGTGTGTGTGTGTGTGTAGCATTATTTCCTGACTATAGTGCTTTTCTCATGTCTGGCCTTGCCAGCAATCGATCGGCATCTCCTTTGTCTGCAACATTAACAGACCCGGAGGTGTGTGTGTGTGTGTGTGTGTGTGTGTGTGTGTGTGTGTGTGTGTGTGTGTGCGTATGTGTGTGAAACCAATATGAACTGACTTGCAGTGCATTCACCTGCCTGTGTATCCATTACCTGTTCACGGTAAGGAGACTGCCAAGGTGAAGTTTTCTTTTGCAAACCGGCGCGCTGATGTCCGATAACTATCGGGGGAGGTGGAGAGAGGAATGATGGGTAGTGGAGTTGGCTCGGGATCATGAGATCAGTATCAAGACTCATGAACTAATATGACAGCGTACATTGTGCTGAACCTCCAAAGGTGGTTCAAATTGTTTCCTGCGTAGCTCGATTTGTTTTCACAACCTGTGTCATATGAGATAGATAGATAGATAGATAGATAGATAGATAGATAGATAGATAGATAGATAGATAGATAGATAGATAGATAGATAGATAGATAGATAGATACCTTCATGTTGTTTCAATGCTTTCTGAATGCACTTAATATAACCAGGGTTGTTTCAGTATTTATGTAGACCGATGGGTACAGTCCCTCAGCAAACATCCAACTGACAGAGACATGCAGTTTCAACATCAATCTTAATGTCTTGTATAATATTACAGGGAACAAATCCCATTAAAATAGCTTTGGGAACTGTTTTGAACTGATATGCGGCGGTGCTGATATCACCGAGCAGTCCATTTGGCAGATATGAGCGACTGCGGCCGCCGTCTCAGCTTTCGTCCTGATACTATATTTGCAGAGGCTCTCAGTGTTGGTACAGGCCGTCCCTTTGACATCTACTTAACATCAAAGTGTTTGCTGAGCTGCAGTCTATTATACTTCCTGCTCTGTCCCTGAATGTGACGTCCTGTTATACCATGACTGACACTGCCCTGGTTTCACCTGCTTTAACATCCATCTGCAGTGATGTCTGCCGGCTGTAGTGGTTTTGTACTGAACTATTCAATGATGCATTAAATGGGCCCAACAAACAGAGTTTAAAGCAACATTGTGTAACTGTTGATGATCACCCATGAGAAGTACGTAACGCTTTACGGCACTAAGTCACACACCACCAACTATTTCACTGATTTTGGTGAAACTGGATCATATTTTATGGAGAAAATGTTTTCTGGTTTTCCCTCTGATGTCCTCCGGCTGCTCCGCCTCAACTCTCTGTGATTTACAGAGTTTCCTGATGGACAGTGAAGTAAACTGCTGACAACTGTAGCTGCTGTTAGCTAACCTTTGTTAGCCGCACTGTCTGGACTGTGAACTCAGAACACCATGGGAGCGTTAGTGTTTGTACCACAGGCGTTTTGGACCACTGGGAGTGGAGCCGGTGTCGTGCCTGAACCTGAGCTGCAATGAGTGAGCAATGTAACCGGGCTCAGCAGCCTCTATGGACATAATGGCAGAGGAGAAGAGAGTGAAGAGGACGTTGACGGAGGAAGCTAAAGAAGAGAAAAGGAGAGAGTGAGCGAGCAAGAAGCCGCCGGACAAGAGTAAATCTGGGACTGACTTTTAGTGGTTGGTGAGAGCTTGGTGAAATAAAAGGCTGAAAGACAGACGCCGAGCTGGGCTGACTGCTGTTGGACTAGTCAGTAATATTAGCTGGCTGCTATGTCTGCTGTTGGTGACCTTGTTGATGTTTGGCTGTTAGCAAAGTTGTCAGCTCGCTAGTTTTTGATCAGAAGTAATGTAATCAGAACAAATCTGAAAGTGGGAGCGCTAAATCGTAAAAATACCAATGTCTACGAAATATTGCTTCGGTCTAGTCACCCTACACCATCTTCACCAGACGATGACGGCCTGATCCAACCAGTTCAGTTCATCCAAAACTCAGAATATCCTTTCTGTGTCTGTATCTCATGCACTCCATGACGCATATGTGCGCATGCATGTACATGGGCAATACATAAAGGGTTAGGACATGAAAAGACAGCACTGATTTCTCCTGACCTTACGTTGTTTATAATATACACTTGTGTCCTTTCTACACAAATCATCCACCCTGATCCACGCCTTACATCTCCTCAGCAATATACAAGCATACAAACTTCCCAGACTAGAAAAAAAAAAGCTAAACATAGCAAGTAAATGTAACTATGCAGAAATGTTGTTGCCTCCAAAACATACATGGAAAAGCAAATAAAACATATTTTGTAGAAGAAGAAGGGTTGAAGAGTGCAGCTTCATCCCATTTAGACGTTATCTGAATACAATACAGGACTACATGTTAATGGCAGGTGTAAGGGGAGCCTGCACGTCTTTAATGACATTGGCTGAATTGATGACATGTGCTTGCACCAGTGCCACCAATGTCACATATAAATAATTATACAATAACTTTTAATTTCCCAAGAGAGGTCATTACAATTTTATCAAGATGTATATCCATCACTCTTCCCCCCTTTTGACTCCTGTACCCAACATCTTCATTACACTTTTCCCTCCCTTGATCTCCTCTCTATCTCCACCCTCTCATCCGTCTTCTTTCCTCCACCTCTCCTCCACAGCACAGCATCACTCCTGTTTTATCCTTTCAGCATCTGTCTCTGTTTTTCTCTCTCATTCTCTCGTTCTCTCGCTGATCTGCTCTGTCACTCTCTCACTCTCTCTTTCTCTCTCTTGCTCCCCTCCAGCTGTGAGATGGCAGGTAGCTCTGATGTCATTTATCCTACTTACTGTGTTGCCATGGTGCCCCTGAAGCCAATGGCACTGTGGGTAAACATAGTTCCGCATGACTGGAGGATTCATCAATAAAAACACTGTTAATGAGAGATATCACACACACACACACACACACACATTTGCACTCATATGCATGCACACCTGTGCACAGACGCTGTGCACTCCCTATAAGCTCAATGCATGCACGTATGACAAACACACTGCAGACTGTTTGAATGTTATCAAGTGATTTCTCCTGTTCCCAGCACAAATCAGTTGGTTATTGTTAGGGTTTAGGGTTTAGGGTTTAGGGGGCTGGTTGCTGCATTAGAACAAAGAAAAATGTGTAGGATTTAGCGACAGCTAACGCTGTAGTTTCTGATTTCAACCATCTTGCCTAGCTAGAACTAGTTTAGTTTGTCTATTCTGGACTACTTCAACACGGCACAGTAGACATCTGTATCTAAAAAGCTCATTCTAAATTCTAAATTCTTATTTTTAGGTGATTATACACTAATGAAATCATGATTATGCATATTTTATTTCATTTTTGCCATGTTCTACACATAGATCTCCCTGAATCTGACACACTGGACCTTTAAAACTAAAGCTGATATGCATGCGAAACAGCTTCAGAACTACTAAATAAGAGTAACACGATGTTGCAATGGCTTCTGGAAACTCAAGCTACTGCTCATCTTTTTTTATGTCGCTTTTCAGTGCTCACAGATGAAACTGAATTTACCTCCATTGTGTTGTATTCAACGGCAAAGAAATGGCAGACAGATCCATGAGACAGATATCTCAAATCCTGAGGAAATAAAACCAGATCTGTCTGCCAGTGTCAAACAGAAAGTAGAAAAATAAGTTTTCGTGACATAAACTGAGCCTTTTTCAGCAATTCAAAGAGTGTTTGCCTGATCTGATGCACACATTGACAGAGCTACATTATTTGTCAGTGCTTAAATACATCACAACGTCAAAAATGAGTCCCATTTATGCGACTGTTTTCTGATTTATCGTTGCACAAAAAGTATTTTAGGTTAGAGAACTGGTTGAAAGAAGAGCTACTTGCCCTGCAAAGTTTTGCAGCTTTATAACAATGTCACACTGCTGTCACAGTTGTTCCTGACACAGACTCGTAGTTCAGAGCCATTGTCAGTTGTCTTGAGCTGTAAACAAACTGTGCTGCGAACAAATTAACAAATGCTGCTGTTAGTTTCAGAAAATCAGAGCATCGCTGTGTTTACAACGACAGCAAAGCTTTATTCATTCATTTTTTTTGCACTGTTTAATTTTATAATCTTCGACTTCTGAGTAAAATAGAGACAGTGGATCTGCTCCAATTGAAAATAAATCATAGCCTCAGATGATGATGCCAAATGGTTACATTACTGCTAGCCCGAGGCTATGTAAATTGGATTTGATGTGAGAAATGAATAAATAAGTTGACTGGTTTTCAGGTCTGACTGGCGGCTTACAGACTACGAGGGATGTGTTTATTTTGTCGCTGAGCAAACTAACCTGTAAATCTGAAATGTGACAAAAATATTTTGTTACATAACGGACAAACTCGTTCTAAGAAGCACTAAAGAATCTCCAGCTGCAGAGCGATTTCAAAAGATAATAAAATATGCTAATGAGTAATTTATTCCACATGCATTAATTAAATATCATATGTGATAAAACTCTTTCATGAAGTCTTTTTCTAAAAGAGAATGTGCTTAGCCGACGTTCTCTGTATAAATAATGTAAAAAAAAAAACTAGATTTTTCAGGAAATTGCCTAAAGCAATCCAATTAAAGTGTAAAAAGAATTAAAAGTGAGAGCTTTCCCTGAGCTCGTGCTGCAGCTTGTTTTTATTAATGTTGGGTTTTTTTATCTGTTTCTGTGTCTGAACCATTTTGTGACAGGTTTGTTGTATGAATAAAATCGTCTTACAGGGGAAAACTCCCGACCAACAACAACTTGAGGGTGAATCAGAGAGGAACCGGTGCAAACGTAATAAGACTGCTGTCTTATTTCCTGCATAAGAAGCTGTTTGGAGATACAATATAACCGCAGTGATATCTGAGTTTGTTTTGATTCTTGAGTCGGCCCTACTTGACATATTGAGGATCTTGCAATGTGCCCTGTGAGGGGAAAGAGAGAGAGAGAGAAACTACAATGAATGCTGGAGACAGAAACTAAAGGTACGGAGAAGATGTCGCAGAAACACAGAGAGGTGGATGAGAGAGGAGGGGAATGAAATCAGGATGATGAAAAACAAAAAAAAACACCAGACAGAGAGAAACATCAAGAGAGTAAAAAACAAAAGACTGAGTGAGAATGAAAACCAAACAGAGAGATGAGGAAAAACAAAGATCCAGACAGAGATTCGTACATATGAGGGAGGTGGAGATGGAAACAGTAGCTGCTTTACAGTTTCACCAAGCCTCCCAGCAGCTGCAGCAGCTTCCATTTTGGGGGAACATTCGAGTACTGACTGAAAAACTAGTGAAAAATGTTATAAAGTGAGAGATAGAACATGTAATAAAGACACTTCTCATGTCAGTTCAGTAAGCAAATAACGCAACAAGGTGGATTTAGTTTTAAATAGAGGCTAATGACCTGTGACACAGTCGACTGTTTGGTATTTGTAGCCTTTAGCTGTATTTTACAGTTTCATGAGCACAGAGGGGTGAGCTGTGCAGCTGATTTTTTTGGACTATGTTTCTTCCTTAATTAACTTACTGGTTAATTAGTTCAGCTCTGAAAGCTAATATTTAAATATTTGCACGTTAGTAGTAAATAAACTCACCAGATAATCTAAATATGACGGAGAATTCTGTTAAATGAAACCATTTGGAGTCGCTAATCAAACATTGTCTCTTTAGCTGAGGTTAGGTGCCGACATAATTCTGTTATTCAATAAGTTAGCACGGAGACTGGCTCATCATGTTTTTCATATTTTCATTTTCAATGTTTACAAACCGAGAAATCCAGCTACTGATGTAGAAAAGAATCATCAGTTGAATGATCGTGATGATAATCATCAGTTACAGTCCGATACAAAAGGCATAATTAGCTCCACCTCAACCGACGACAACAGTAAAATCCTGCTTTTACATCGAGGCGTGCAGTACACCGTCACAGCGAGGGGGTGTGAGGCCCGGCTCATTGACATGCATGCACATGGATCACGGTCACACCCAAATAGCTATTTCAGTCCTACTGCATGTGTAATCTTGGTGCAATACATTTGTAACAAGCAGAATAATACAGCCTCATCATGCACACAGTCTCAGCTATGATTGTTTTTGCTGTAAGCAACTTTCAATAAGAGAAAAAAAATACAATACAATAATTCAAATCTACATTTCATTCAGATTTTTTGGCTAGAATTTAAAATCCTGCTCCTTACCTACAAAGCTCTTCATGGCCAGGCACCGTCAGCTCTTAAAGAGCTCATAATACTTTATTACCCCACTAGAACACTGTTCTCCTTGGTTCCTTGAGGAACAAGTCTCCAAAAGTAGACTGGGAGCCGGAGCTTTCAGCTGTCAGAGCTCCTCTCCTGTGGAACCAGCTCCCAGTTCTGGTTCTGGAGGCAGACCCCCCTCTCCACAGTCAACTTAAGACATTATATAGTTAGAGCTGGCTCAGGAGAGTCCTGAACCATCCTTTAGTTATGCTGCTAATGGCCCAGACTGCCGGGGAACGTCCCATGATGCACTGAGCTCCCCTCTCCATCTGAACACGTTCATGTCCCATCAGTGCATGTTACTAACTTAGCTTCTTCCACCGGCGTTTCTTGCAGGTTCTCACTGTGGTTGAGCCTGCTGCTGTGGTCCTGCTTGACGTCCACTACAAATACCATTATTATCACCATTAGTCATATTTTCATTAAAATTATAGTTATTATAGTCACTTAACTTGTTGCTAAGTGCTTGCACATGGTGGGAATTATTGTGAGTATTATAAAGAGTACGGTCTAGGCCTGCTCTATATGTAAAATGTCATGGGGTAACTTCTGTTATGATTTGAAGCTATATTAATAAAATTTAATAGAATTTAGATCGCTCTTAGGTCGGTCGTTACGAGTAGACTGCAGTCACAGTCACATGTCTACTGCAGGCTGTAAAATACGGTAATTGTCCGTATTTTTATTGATATGACAGACGCGAGACTTCTCACAGCCCAATAGTAATCTAATGATTTAATATATTATATTGCAATATAAAGGTCACATGGGACATTTTCTCTGTGCTTTTATTCTTACAATAAAAGCACAATAACAATATGTTTCTTATTGTGCTCACATACAGTCAGTAAGTCTCAGCAGGGACCTTTAAAGCTAAACACGCTTCTCCAAGAGTGTGAAGAAGAGACATCGAGGTACATTAAGTTTAAACACACGTGCATAAGGACACGTTTATGTAAATACAGTACATACACACACATATGAACATACATGACAAATGTCAAAGGAGGTCTGCTTCGAGTGTTACCCATCTGTTCTTCAAGCCTCTGAAGCATCACATGTTCTGTGTTAACATATGGAGAGGCAGAGATGAATCGAAGACACAGATTGAATTAGTCTGTCTGTTTAGTCTTTAGGTGTTTATATCTTCTTTATTTCTAAGTCCATGCAGACTGGATTAGATTTCACATCTGGCAACGTGTATCCATCTCAAATGTGTCCCAGCAGACGTCATATGAGTGGAAATTAGAATTTAATCTAGAGAGGAAACTACAAGCGCTGCTTGACGGAGGAAAAAAAATGCAATTAATGTTCAAACATACTCTAAGACAAGTGCTGCAGCGGCTATCCACTACCTCAGATTGCATACAGACAACATAATATCACTAGTGTTGTTGGTTTCTCCAAATACATACGTCAAACTCAGATTGTTCTTTACACACACACACACACACACACACAATGAAAAGACACATGGAAGCACTCAATCAAGTAGTTGTGAACAGATACAGATGATGCCAAGAGAGCTGCTTTCATAGCCAGCCAACTGTCCCAGGATAAGTGTGTGTGTGTGTGTGTGTGTGTGTGTGTGTGTGTGTGTGAGGCACAGCAGTGAATAGCAATGTTTATATTACATTAGCACTTCTAACCCTCTCTCAGCCCAGAAAATTAATTGTGCATATGTGTGTGTGTGTGTGTGTGTGTGTGTGTGTGTGTGTGTGTGTGTGTGTGTGTGTGCGTGTTTGTGTGGTGCCTGTAGGGAAATCCCAGTGCTGGGTACACGGTGTCACCGAACACCTCCTGCCAACTCTGAATGAGTTGTCTTCCAAAAAATTAGTCTCACACACAAACACAAACCTAACCACAAACACAAACACACACACACACACACACACACACACACACACACACACGTAATCATGTGAAGGAGAAAGGAGAAGAGTCGAAGTGTGAGAGGGAAATGTGAAGGAAGGAGTGTTTGTTGTTCTGTGTGTGTTTGAGTGCAGCATTTTATCGATTTTTTGTTAAATTTTCTTTCTATATTTTTTAATTAAAACTACAGTGTTGGTGAAGCTACATTGTCTCTGTTATTCCCACACTGCTCTAGTACGTACGTAACGCTTTACGGCACTAAGTCACACACCACCAACTATTTCACTGATTTTGGTGAAACTGGATCATATTTTATGGAGAAAATGTTTTCTGGTTTTCCCTCTGATGTCCTCCGGCTGCTCCGCCTCAACTCTCTGTGATTTACAGAGTTTATGATGGACAGTGAAGTAAACTGCTGACAACTGTAGCTGCTGTTAGCTAACGTTAGCTCAGTTTGTTGCTGTCCGGACTGTGAGCTCAGGGCACAAGGTTCGTGTTCCTACCACGGGCGTTTTGGACCACCTGGGGATTCTAAATTGTAAAAATACAATTTTCTCTGCAATGTTACTTCAATGTATATAAAATCTAAAAGCTGCAGAAGTCCTGTAATAATAGCACAAGACTTCCACCACCACCAGAAAACCAGACTGATGTACCGTATGTGCTCAGGCTGTTACTTCAAAGGAGAAGATACCTGAGCCTTTTGTCAACTTCCTTCACGTTGCCGTCACTCTGAAATTCTCCCGGCATCGTAAATTTGTGATCTATGTTCTTGCATTACCGTCTGATCGGTCCATTTACCACCTAACATCCACACACTTATATTTTGACTCACTGCTTAGAGAAGAGATTACTTTCTCCTCAACGTTGTCGCTGGATGTAAATCCTGTGCTTGATCTTGAAGAACACTGTTGGTATAGACAGAAACATTCACGTGTTCACTCATGTGTTGGTGGGAAAAGAAGGTTCTCTCACTCAGAGGATGTTTGCATTCAAAACACTGTGTGCATTTAATGAAATATCGCCACCACAGCTACTTGTACTAATGCAAATGCAATTTAGGCCCACAACATCGAGCCAAAACTCTTTTGAACCTCATTATTTATGTATAAAGCTGAATGAACAAAACCAAAATGAGAAAAGTCTGAACTGTCTATATATATATACCTGTAGTTTTAATTAAGTGGAAGAACAACACAAATATTTTAGTTTTGAAGCAATTAGCAAGTAAAGACCATTACACGTGCTTTCTTGTTTTAAATTAAACCAACAAATGGACAATAATGGCCAAATTTCTGCTTTCTCTGGGAAAGATAAGTGCCAGGTTCTGGCTGAATACATCAGCACTGGGCAGTTTATTGTTTTGTCTCTCATTTGCTTTTAATGGATATTTTAATGACACTGTCTGTTTACTCTTTCCCACTCTCTTTTAGCATTGCTAAGATAGAGAGAAAGAGACAGATGCAAAGAGTGAAGAGAGGTTAACCGTGCGTTTTCTTGCCAGGGGTACTGTAAACTGTGGCCATTTGGAGAATAGACTGAGATGGTTTCGGGATGAATGGTTTATTGTGTGATGTTACCATCGGTTGTGGGAATTAAGAGCCGGTTTATTTGACCAGAGCTGACCAGGTCTGCATTATTGAAGAATCCTCACATTGGAAATGAGAGTCTGCTAATTGGATTTCTCCAGACTCCACTATCCCCCCAACAATTTAAAGCTCCATCTCTCCATCGGTCTGTATGTGGCTCTCTCTCGGATACTGTCTTGTCTCGTTAGCCTCATTTGCCGGGTTAATTTTCTCTTTCGCTCTCCCTCACTCTGTGCCTCTCTTTAATCTTGGAGCTGTGTTGGAATGATGAGTATTCATTCATCTGGAGAGCCTCTCAGTTCCTTACTCACTGTCTCTTTCTTACAGATTTAAAAGTCTAGTCATCTAACCATCTTTATACACTCAAACCATGCAGCATTCTCGTTTCCTGCTTCTTCTCCGCCTCTGTCGATACGACTTTGTCGATGTCTTCCAGTTGCCATTCCGGTTGGTTAAAGCTGCTCTGTGACTCTTTAATGAGAGGTCTTAAAGAGAGGTTTGGTGCTGCACATTCAGATCTCATCCCTATTGTACACTTTAGTCTCTGTGAATATACGCCGCTGTTACTAGGACTTCCTGTTTCCTGGCTCAAAAGAGTACCCTGCGACACTCTTTCCTCTGGGTGTGTTGTGAAATTTTTCATTCACCACATGCTTGCATCTTCCAAATCATCCACCTGTAATACAATCTTAAATCTTCGGCGGGGACACTGGACTTTCTAATCCAATTTGTCTTTCAGCATGCACTGAAATGAAAGCATCTAAATGTATGAGCTGAAATTGCATTGCAGCAACACAAGACACGAACCGTATGTTAAAATCAGGAATGACATTTATGAATATTGCTCTTATATCGAGCTATAAGTTTGTTGGCTTGCACCTGTTTTATGACTTGTCGAACTTTATTCACTATTATATTCACTGAGCTGATGTTCAGTGGCTATAATGTCAAGATCACAGACAACAACAAGGTAAAACAAAGAGCGCGATGATGAATATGAAATGTGTCAATATGTTGAGGTAACTTGTGATTTCTCAATGACAAACAGATTTTAATTCTGTAAACAAAAGATCATGTTTCATTTATTTATATTTTAGATCAATATTGAATATCACTGCTCACAGCACTTTAAACTGTGCCATTCTATCTATGCTTGTCACAACTTTTGGAGCCATTTTTCTCCTTTGTCTTTTTCATAGCTGTGATGTAGGAAGGTGAAATCCTCATTCATAATCCAGTCAACAAAGTTCTGATTGGACGTTCCTCTAACAAATCAATGAGAACACTACACACAAAACTCATTTTGAGGTCTGCAGTAGCTGTTTTTGATTGCATCTATCATCTGGATGTTGACCCCAGTATGCTCTCTGGTGGCTTTTATCCTTTCTTGGCACTAATCACTATTCTTTATTCACCCAGTGAGATTTAGGAATTAGTTTCTCCTTGTTTGTCTTAAGCAGTGGGTATATGCAGCAGTTTGTAATTGAGCCTGGACAATAAAGCAAAGTAATTAAATTCCCAACATCATGAATCTTTTTACCAGCCTAAGTTTTGCTGTTATTGCAATTTTAAAAACTCGAACTGAAAGCTCAGTATCTTTTGTCCCATATCAGAACCTGAGAAAGGAAATCTGTGCACTGATGTTTAAAAGAAAATGTATGAACAAGAATTATTGTTACACTTATTCTAATCGAGTGAACATTTATCTTTATATAGATTTCAGGTTGCCCTCGTTTGTCAGCTGCAGACTTAAATATATACAGTGTATGTGTTTACCTTCCCAGGGAGCTTAGTACCATTCTCCTTTTCCACAACAATTACCGCCTACGTATTTATTTATACACATCAGGGAGCTGCCCAGTCCAACTACTCCCATTTTGCTGGCCCACGAAGCAGCAAGAGGAGCAAAATGTCTTGTTCATGCATTGTTCAACGATTCCCCCCACGACTGAGGAAGACTCCTCTTTGTTTCTGTGTGCCTTTGCATTGCAATAGGTCACCATCAGTGACGAATGGAGCCCTCTTACACCCTGTCTTATTCTTCAACAGCACACAACAAGGGGCAGTGTTATGAAAGGCTTTTTTTCAAAGGGCGAAAGTTCCCTTTATTGAAAACCGTTTGTTCTCTGAAATGTATTCACAAAGCCTGCCACCGTCTCTCCTGTGTGCTATGAACCATGCATTCTAATAGATGGTCATAAATGAGAGAATTAATAATTGACATCCTGCATGAAGAAGCTCTAATGAGTGTTGGTCTGAGCCAGAAGCCCTCGGGGGAAAATAAACAATCTATTTATTAAATATAATGCAACTCGATGAAGGTTATTATGCTCGGTCACACATCTGAAATAGGTTCCTTTCTCTTTTTTTTTCATTTTAAAAGCAGATCATGCATGGTATAACAGCTTGGACTGCACACAAGTGATCTATCTACATATGCAATTTACTGTTGAGAATGTAATAATCTTCTGTTTAGATATATGGACCTATCCATGCAGTATATCCCTGTAGAAACAGTAACCTGCATACAGTTGAGACCAAGATTTACATCTGAATTTCAATGTGTCAAAGCCACACTGCTACAGTATGTGTGTGTCTGCATGTGTGTGTTTCAGATGCCTCAGGTAGAAAGGATATGACTGGATGTGTTATTGATCACAGACAGGTAATCACCAGCTCTGATCCTTAATTACACATATAGATTATCTGAGGACACGGCAGCAGCAGCAGCTGCGTCTGTGCACCCTCCGCTCCAACTGACAAGGTCACCGCAAAGACAGCCTCGCTAAAATGTAGTCGCCTTGCAGAAGTGACACAGTCAATACGTCGTATTGTCAAGTACAGCACGACTGACAGCAGCCACATTTCCACAGAAGGAGGGGGAGAAGATAATTCAGATTAATAATTGCATCATTCCCAGTTATAATGGGAAAACCTAAATTGGGTTTGACTAATTAGAAACTCATTTACCCAATATAGACTGTAAATATGCAGAGAAACATGACATTAAGATGTTGTGCCGCATTTACATTATGAATATGTAATGATCTGTTTTTCGATTCGTTCGTGGAATTTCACAGTTAATTTGTGAAAATTCAAAAAGCTGCATCATCAATCAGTTTAACATTCTGGTGCTGCAAACATCCGGGGGTTCTCGTTTGATAAATGTTCAACGTTCTCTAGTGATTCATTTGTTTGCGATTCAGTCATATTTAATGTTGCATTTACATGGACACGGACGGCAAAGCAGACATTGTAGTGGACGAGAGCGGGATGGTAAAAATTAGCCATTCTGTTGGACGGTTTGTTTGTTTTTCCTGCGCCGTCCAGAAGGAGTTGTCCATCTGCCGCCTGCCTGAATCCATATGAATGCAGCAAGATGGCCGTGTTTGTAAGAAATGGCTGCTGGAAGCGATGAGACTCGACTATATGTGCTGACCAGGACCAAAACAATGAGCTAAAAGCACTTTTAAGCACTGCAGAGTCACTCTTTCACATTATATTCAATGTTTGATGTCAAATTGTCTCATATTGTCTCAAATTGTACATATAATGAGTGACATAACCTCTGTTATGATCTGTGGATATGTAACTATGCACATGGACGTATCACACATACATGACCTGTATGGCTTATTATTGATCACGCACTCCCCCTGGAGACTTTAAAGCTTTATTATCTGATGGTTTTTTTTTATTAATTCCTTGTTTGTTTCTGTCTGTGAATTCTGATTGTGAATGTATTGTCACTCTTGGAAAAAAAAGACCTTAATCTCAGTAATCTGCCTGATTAAATGAAGATTCAATTTAAAAAATAATTGAATTATAAATACTGTATGCTTGCTGCAGTAAAAGAACACAGTAGACACAGTGAGTCGCCCGAATGTTGGAAAAGTCCGTTATTGTCACAGTGAAACTGTCAACTACTTCATCACAACCCGCTACCTTGCAGAATATTTGCATTGTTCGACTTCTCCGTGCCAGAAAGTCATGACAAGGCCGAACTGCCCAACGCGGAGGGTAAAATGCTGCAGCGGATGTCTGCTGCTGTTCAGGCAGGTGAATCTAGGCGAGCTGCACGCCGTGATTGCACATTTGGGTACAGGTAACAGCGGAATCACAGTTAATTAAAAAACTATGATCAAGACAAGAGTGAAGACATAATGAGGGCTTTGTAGGAGGCCTGGGAGTGTGACCTGTCTTTTGTAATGCCATACTTGCCCCAATTTATGTCCGGTATATTACTCCCCTGCCTATCCCTCCACATCCTGTGGTCCCTCGTGCACCGACCACACACCACCCCAGCAGCAGCTCACCCACCCACATAGAAACTACCTCAGCATCATCAGTAGCAGCCTTCCTCGGAGGAATACTCAGAAAAGATGTGTGCCTCTCAGCTAATCAAGAAGTGGTCATAATCAGTTGGTGAAGCTAGTTTAAGTTACTCTGGCTTCAAATTGACCCACTTACCTTTGAGACTCCAACACTGCTTTGAAAACTTGAGCACAAACACAATTTTATTACAAAGAATGGATTATTAATAGATAGGATCTGCAGTGTGTGTGATCTGATGAGTGAGGGACAAAAAAAAAATCTCTTCTCTTCTGTTCCTATCTGTCATTACGAGTGGAGTCTCGTATTTCTATCTCATGATTGCGTGCCAGAGTACCAGACGTAATCAGTTTATGAAGCCAGACGGGCCCAAAGGAAGCCAGTTAACATGTGTGTGTGTGTGTGTGTGTGGGAGCTTGTTTATGTCTCCATCTTGTGTTTAGCATGTGTGTGTATTTTCAATAGTGTGACTGTGCATGAGACACTAAGAGCGTCGCCTTGGATTGAATCCTTCCCCTGCTGGAACCCACAGCCTGTTCACCCTGTTGGAAAACATTGGATTTCAACAATGTCTTGCAGGAAATATCAGCTCATCACGAACATTTAAAGACAGGAGGAAAAATGTTAGAAATGTTGGAAAACATAAGTAATCTCTGGTGGATTCTATTTGGTGAAAGCCCATCTGCAAAATCCTGCAAATTTTCAGTCGTCCTGATTTCAATTTAAATTCTATTAACACTAAGAGGAACATCTGCCATGCACAATTGCGCCTGCAAAATGGCCTCAAATAGCTGTGACACTGCATAAAAGCAACAAGTGTTGTCTGTTATTCCGCTGACAATTCTGAGCTGCTTTGTTTTTCGCCTCTTTTGCAATTTCCACTCGCTCTCTGTCGTTCTCTGTAAGTCGCTTTAATAACTTTGCATTGTGATGGCTGTGATTTCCCCCAACACACTCTCTCTCGCTCTCTCTCTCTCTCTCCTTCTGCTTCTCTGTGTGACAACATTGCGGTGTGACAGTTTCTCGTTGTTCTGATGTCTGTGTTTCCCCTCAGCTTTCACTCTCGCCTTGTAAGAGCTTAACCAGCGGCTCCCTGTGAGCCCGAGCGTAATTACAACAGCAACAACATCAGCTCAGCTATTTTGTCTGACAACAAAACTGCTTTGCAGACAAAGACACACTGGCTTTATTCAACTGGAGGTTTGATTGTGCGTGTTGTGTGTCCGTGTGCTCATTAAATGCCTTTCAGTGTATCATGTGGCGCGTCATGTGTCAGTCTGACCTATTTCAGCATATTAAACCATTAATTTACATGAACATGTGTTATCATGGATGCATGTCTGTGTGCAATTTAGGTCATTACCATATGCAAGCGTGTATGTACCTTACATGAAGACGCACAATCATTCAAGCAGCTGTTGTGTCGCCACATTTATTCTTAGCATGCATGTTGTGATAAGAGCACATCAGTGTACACAGTAACTTGATTTACCACGACGATCAGAGGAGACGCAACGTGCACCTTTAGAGTGGAGAGGGGAAATCAAGCCATAAATAAAAAAAGCAGCACACGTAACAAAATGATGAAACACACGAGACACGAGTGAAGAAAAACACTGCATGATCTAAAGAAGGTGTGTTTACCCTTCATCTGTCACTGACACCTTTGATATTCTCAATTATGTTGAATTTAGAGCTGAAATACTCATTTTCCATCTTGTTGTTGCAGCCAGCAGTGTTAGAAAACTAACAAGCAAACTTTTGACTGTTTTATTCTAAAATAGTGGCAATACCAGAGTGATGCTATCCCATAACAACAGTGTTAATGGGTAATTAAAACAAGTCAAGATACCGTAAAGGTAAACCATGTATGTATTCACTAGAAATCTCCCTGTGGAGGGGGGCTGAGTGGACATTCAGCTGCAGGAGAGAGAGAGAGGCGTGGGGATGGCTCAGGAGAGCAGTGCCAGGTGAGTTGATTGACACAGCTGGAGCCTGTTGTCTAATCAGACTCTTTTCTGTGACGGACACACAGGAGCCAGGCAGGTTAAACATTTGTCACTGAAGTGTTGTACCTGGATGACGCATGGCGCATGAGACCACCTGAAACATAAATTTAAAGACCGGTATCGTGAGTTGGCTCGTCTGTGGCTTCACTCGATCATCGGGTGTAACTGCCAAACGCAGAAAGTAATGCCAGCCCACAGCTCAAATACCAGCAGGGTGCCTGTAAACATGCAAAATGAAGTCTGGCTAAAGACATTAATAGTCAGTGTGCCACGTCAACAGCAATAAATGCAAATGTGGTGTGTTGGTGTCCATCAGTCTTGCATTTTACCCGAAAACAATGTACGTAACATTATAAAAACAACTTTAGTAGTTGCAGTGATCATAATTTCTGTTCCTGACGTGAGTAAGCAGCATCAATTTTAAAGTGACATCTCTGTCTTACAGTGTTTGTTTAAATGATTTATTCTTCTTATTTTAACTTATATTTTCACTTGTCTTTGGAGCTGATGGGAGATTATTTACTGTATAACATGGAGGATGATTGAAGGGGTCGAGGCATGATGGATACTGCTGCAGGGGGATTTAACTGTAGAGGAAAAATGAAGCTTACATAACACCAAATCTTCATTTTCCAGTGGTTCATTGTAGGTTACCTCTGAGCGCTCACTATGTTTGATTCAAACCTTATCAAAGATGTAGAAGCGTGAGGAGTCTTCAACTGTTGCCTGATGTTATATGTATGTACGTAACAGACTTTAGTAGGTCTTTGATTGACAGCTTAGTAGAGAGCAAAGCAGTTACAGTCATCTATTAGTGATTGTATGGGTTTAGTGAATCCGCAGAGAAGGAACGTGCTGAGAGAGCAGAAGAGAAATATACCTAAAAAGAAACGGGAAGGAGAAACCAGACAAAAAGAAAGAAAGAGAGCTGGAACGAAGAAGATGAAGAGACGAGGGACAAAATAAACTCTTACAGAGAGAGGGAACCGTCAAATTTCCCCAGAAGGCTCTCTGAGTAAGAAGATTTCATTAGTAATTGATCCAAGCGTGCTGAAGCGTGCATGATAAAATGCTCGACAGATGACTACATTAGTTTGCATTGCAGACATTTTGGGACTTGGATGGTTCCAGACAGAGAAATAATTTAAAAGCTGCACGCTCCCAGACATCGGTACCGAGTTTGATTTTATCTTTCAACTTTAAAGATAAACGACTGTCTCACTTAGTACTTACAAAGCAACAAGCAACAAAAAAAAGAGAGAAAACAAAGTCAATAGCTGGTGTGTAATCACTGTGTTGATGTAAAAGCTGTCTATTTGGAATGCAAAGTAAATGAATAAATGTAAGCTGTCTGCCCGTCCGTGCCACGCTGCCAGTAAGATCGTAACGAGGATTCATCAATGTGACACCTGTGCAGTTTGGATCTGATTTGGGATCTGCTTTTTCACAAACTATTTACACTCCTTTTCAGCCATCTGGTGAGTGATGTTCCATGAAAACACAGGAGAAATGCATTGATGCATTGCTACTGATGAAAAACAGGCTGGTATTTTAACTTTAAAAAAAGTGAGGCTGTGGTTTTAATCCCGAGCGCAGCTGAAATCTGATTCGCATCAGGTTTGTCCTTGCTGACAGTCAGAGGGCAGATCCCAGACGCTTGTTAGAGAGTGATGGTCAGCAAAAGAAGACTGTGGCTCTCCTGTGAAGACTATATTTTGTAGTACGTTTTCCTGCTTTTCATAACTGAGGAAATGTGTACAGACAGAGTTACATCTCTGAGTTTTGTTGCACCTTTTTAGGGCAGAAAAGACACCCTTAGTTTGTGAAGGTTGGTGAACTCCCTGCACTACTTATACACTGAAAGAAAACACCTTTCTTGAGCTACAAGCAGTGATCTCAGGGCACACTGACCCACACACAAAAGAAAAGACAGAAACTGTCACTGTTCAGGTACACAGGGAAGAGGGCCAAAATGTAAGCAGAGCAGACCAGGAGACAGTTTTACAGTGATATTTTACACCTGCACCGAGAGTTTTTAGGCAGTGCAGTAAGTGACTGAAGAGTTTGCAGAAGTACTGAGCCCTGCTGCATTTCTTGGTCAGCCATGAACTAGATGGCTTTGTGCAATCTGACATCTATCTGAAGTCTGACAGTCCCTTTCATCAAATCTATAGTCAAAGCCTGCCTCTGTGAACCCGGCCGCAGGTTTAATTGACTAACAGGACTAGAGACTGGAGTCCAAGGCAGCCTCACAGTCAGCAATAAGAAGTCACTCTGAGCAGGCAAACTTGCAAAAAAGTTCATGGCAGGAAGGCCGGTCAGAGAAAGGCAGGAGGTCTAAACACAGGTGGCAGATTACAGGCAGCTTAACAGGAACAGGGAACAGGTGGACAGGAACAGCTGGGAAAGCAACACTGACAACATTGTGCAGGGTCAGGTGACATGCAAGGATGGGAAACCTGTTAAAGACGTGGGAATAAGAAGGAAAGGAATAAGGAAGCCTGAATTAAACCAAATAGGATTCAAACTACATTTATCTGACGCCTTTATCCAAAACAGAAAAGGGAAACAATCACAGTGCAGTGTTACGAGGACATGTTAGTGCAGCAATAAGTTCTATTGCATAGAATCAAGGTCCAGTTGCAGAGGGGGATAGATTTATCACGTCCAGTTGTTGGTAGTGTTGGAGAGGAGGTCCTCTCTGAAGAGCTGGAGGTCTTCAGGAGGTTTGTGAAGGTAGAGAGGGACGCCCCTGATCTGGTAGGAACTGGTAGGACGTTCCACCAACGAGGAACAACAGACGAGAAAAGTTTGGATTGTCCTGAGCGTACGGGTGGCAGAGCCAGGAGGAGGTAACATCTGTCTGTATGAGGATGTTCAAGAACCGGAGACTACTTTGTAGTCAGCATTAGTGATTTGAACATGTGCTGGTCATATAACTCTGCTCACCAATTAACAAACAGGTCACTGGTTTGTGAACTTGCCTCTTGAACAACCAGTAGACAATCAAACTCGTGTTAACGTGTCACCAAATGTCTTTAGAAGAAATTAAAAGAACAAATATACATTATAGTTAGGATAACAGGTGTAAAGTGTACTGTGTCCTGAACTCAAGGTTATGGCGTAAACACAAAGGTGCATGTGAAGTGAACAAGACAGTGGAAGTTATTTTGCAGTTGCCATTTCTGAGGTTTTCTGAGTTACAATATTAAAGCCTGATTTGACAAACAGGTTTTCGATACATCTTCTCGGACGTGCAAAACCTTTAACAAAGGTCTTACTTCCTGCTCGGGTGAACCTGACCAGCATTTGAACACCCGTGTTTTGTACCTGCAAAGCTTCTATCGCCGTGTGAAATAATGAAGAAAATTGCTAAAAATGACAGTGTGTTTTCCACAAATGTTCCCAGCACAATAGCAGAAAAGGTCTGTTGGAGGGTCAAAAGCAGCACTGTGGCTTCTTTTTTTTATAAAAACCCGACTAGAATTAAAATACGCTGTTTGAAAATTCAACATGGAGCTCAATAAAAAGGCTCTGAGTTGTCAGTGGCTCTCAGTGTGAGGAGAACAACCTGGTAATGAACTGTCAATTAGCCCAGCTAACAAAGCTAACAAGATGAGACGCAGACAGTGTGTGTGTGTGTGTGTGTGTGTGTGTGTGTGTGTCAGCAAGGGACAGGAACTGTGTGTGTGTTTGATGTTTTGTCGTTGCGTGTGTGTGGGTGCGCAGCAGTGCGTGCGTTTTTAATGTTCACGGTCAGGTGTGCACGTGGGTGTCTTTGTGTGTGCTGATGGGATGAGAAGCTAACAAGCTGCGGCACAGAAAGCATCGGGTGACTTGATTTAACAGTGCAGACATATTATGTGTGTGTGTGTGTGTGTGTGTGTGTGTGTGTGTGTGTGTGCAGTGTGAGGAGAAAAGAAAAGAGTTAACTTGGCTAATGAAGCTAACAAGACACGACCCCTGTGTGTGACCGTGAGAGGAGAGAAAGATTACGTGCATCTACAGTATGTGTTATAAGCTTCGAGTAGATTCGTGCAGTGTGTGTGTGTGTGTGTGTGCGTTAACCTGGCTGAGCAGTAAAGACACATACGTCAGGCTGCAGAACCCTCTAATCAGCAGTGTCACCTTACATTTCTGTACATGTAACCTCTGTCCGTGCCTCGATCTGCCGTCTGTTTGTCTGTCTCGCTCTGCCTTCGTCGGCACGTACAAAGGTTATTTTTCATGAGTCGAGCTCACAGACGTACGGAAGCTGGAGAAAAATGATAGAAACAACATGGTGGCTACAGCTAACACCTGTACAACTTTTTATTGAGCTCATATTTGGGTCCTAATTTTCAGTATCAAACAGTATCATGGTGGGTAGAGGCGCTCTGTCATTTTGAAGGAGACGCAGATTTCCTCGTGTGTTCTACTGGCGACCCAAAAAGCTGTTCTTCCCAAGGAAAGATAATAATAATAATAGTAATCTTTATTTACATAGCACCTTTCAGAACACAGTTACAAAGTGCTTTACAATAAAACAGAGACAGAGTCTGCATCTCTGATCTCCTCAGGCAGGTCAATCCACAGTTTAGGAGCCCTGACTGCAAAGGCTCCGTCACCTTTGTGGAGACATTTGGACCGTGGGACGACCAGGAATGAAGCGTGAAGCGAGAGGGGACATAAAGGGTACTAGTTCAGATCAGATCAGTAACATCTTAAAATCCACCAGTAGCCGGTGAAGATGAGCCAGAATAGGTGTGATGTGATCATGTTTCTTCGCATCAATTATAATAAAAAAACTTTACATTCTATTGTACAAAATAAGACTAAGACTTACGAGATGTGACTATTTATACACTGCAGGCTGCTCTTTCTCCACGGGATTCAAATGTGGATTGTTTATGTTCAGTAAGACTTTTTAGAGAAGTGTTGAAGATGATTTCTGTTCAGGTTCTTTTGGAAGGCTGAAGGAGGCTTGTGCTCTTTGCCTGGTCTGACAGGATTTTGGAAATCTGAATCAATCCCTTTGCCCTTTAATGTTTCTGTCCATCCTCCTCTCTTCCTGCTTCTGTTTTGTGTCTCTATTTTCCACCTCGTCTTTTCACATCCCTCATTCGTCTCTTGTTGCGCGTACGTGTGTGTCTGTGTATGTGCCAGATAACCTGTCTGAGGTGCTATTGAGGTTAATGAGGGGAGACAGTATCAGGCTCCACATCCCTTTAATAAACCTCGTCAGCTCCACCCGCCTGGTGCATGCTAATGAGTTACCCAAATGTATCGCTGCATGTGTGTGTGTGTGTGTCAGCGGAGAAAGAAAATAAAGTGTGTATGAAGCGAATGAGTCTTTAAAGGAAAGTATGGATGACTTGAAAAATGCCCTCTGATGCGTTCCAGGGTTTGCAGACAGGCAGGTCAGTTTGTTATCGGGGACAGACGATGAAGCAGACAGCTCACAGCCGGCGACCAGATTTTATTCAAATGGAGTTGAGCAATTTTGGAGCCGAGCATGTTGGGATGAGATGAGATTAGAATGGATAAAAGTAGATAAAACTTTAATAATGTCAGGGGGAAACTGGGAAATGGAGAAGAACATTTAAGACAACAGTTACAATAAAATGAAACAAATGCATCCAACATCCAAAAAGGTTGTATAATTATATGTCGGGTAACAAAGTGGATCATTTGTTTTATGCCCTCGTCGTAGTTAAAAGACAGAACCTGTGTCCGTCAATCCAACCTCCTCCCTCTGTAAACATCGTCGGCTCCTGATGGACAGGACTCATAATTCCTATGGCAGCCAGAGGGCCGTGTCACTTGAACATATGTTGAGATCGGGCATTTGCTGAGATGACTGATGCTGTCACGATGTGGTGGACAGCCTCTTTTATTATGATACACGGTGTAGCACTATAATGCTGTGTCACAGTGTATTAACATTTGACTGACATGCAGGAAGTTATAGGTGGGGTCAGTCATACTGAGGAAAGATAGTCGGGCTTTCACGTACAGCAAATTGGTTCAGGAGTTCGTCAACTGTCTTCTAACCGCCAACCCAAAGCGCCTGTATTTGAAGACCTGGGAGTATAAACACCACCTGTCCCCACCTTTAAGATACATATCAATAAATATCACTGAAAACAGTCAAACGGAATCAGCAGTCATCTCTCTCCATATAGAGCAGGTCTACACTGCACTCTTTACAGTAGTATTTACAGAGATTCGACAGTTCTAACCATGAGCAAGCAATTGGCGACCGTAGATTCATTATTTCAAACACAGGTGTCTCAAAAAATTAGAATATCGTGGATTTTTTTCAATACTTCATTCAAAAAGCAAAAAGTTGCCTGACCTGAACCCCTCATAGAGAATCTATGGGGTCGTATTGTCACGAGCAAGATGAGAGACACCGGACCTAACAATGCAGACGAGCTGAAGGCCGCTATCAAAGCAACCTGGCCACACCGCATCGATGAGTAATTCATGCAACAGGAGCCCCGACCAAGTATAGAGTGCCCATATATGAACATATTTTGGAGTAGGCCGACATTTCTGTATTAAAAATAAAAATTAAAAATCTTTTTTTTATTGGTCTTATGTAATATTCTAATTTACTGAGATACTGAATTTTGGGTTTTCATTAGCTGTAAGACACAATCATCAATAATAGAAATATTTCACTCTGTGTGTAATTAATCTATATAATATGAGTTTCACTTTTGAACTGAATTATTGAAATAAATGAACTTTTCCACGATATTCTAATTTTTTTAGATGCACCTGTATAATGTTGCTGTACAACATCCAGTAATAATTTTGTGCCTCTGGTGGAACTTTTATCGTTAACTTGGCCTCTTTTTTTTTTACTTCAGATTTTTATCCTAAAGTCTGCGTTCGGTCTCATGAAAGATGTTACTGAGTTGCATTTTAGGGATTTTGGAGCTTGACCAGCACTTAAGAGGCTAAAACTTGATCTGAACTGTGTTTTAAAACTTTAATCTGACAACTGTGATAACAAGTTAGTTTATCAATATGATATAAGAATGCAATATCATAGACTTCAGATTCATTTTTCTCTGTGTTGTCGGAAATCTTTGCAAAAGTTGGATGAAAAACACATTTCTACATGTATAGGCTCTCCCGTCTCTCTGTATATTTCAGGCACTGAGCCCGTGCTTTGCAGCCTTGTGGGTATCTGGTAAAACAGATTGAACAAACTTGACCCCCTCGACGAGGAATCGTCTGGCATCTTGTGTGCCGCTCTTCCACATTGCCACCTTTTCAATCTGCTCGGCCCGGACGCAGACATGAGTCACTGTTTGTCTTCCTGTTTTCAGGCCGCAGACGGTTCTTCATCATCAGAGTGCTGCGCTCCTCCTCGCTGCCCTCAGTGACGCCTAGAGGTGTAATCACAGAACTTCTTTAGGTGATATGATCCGGGGCCGAGACTGAAATGTGATGTATGGAGTGAAAAAGAGAAGGTGACAGCGCTGTATGCCGAACTGTGCACACTGTGTTCAGAATTTAAAAATATGAAACTCTCCCACTCTCTCCGACTGTCTGAGCCAAGGCAACCATTCAAAGCGATGTTACTGTAGCTGACAGTGACAAGAGAGAATCATCTGTGTGTGTGTGTGTGTGTGTGTGTGTGTGTGTGTTTCCATTTGCAGTTAGAATACGAGCTGCATTAGAAAACACAACTGTCCTCCACGGACAGGAAGAGAAACAGAGATGTGGTGGTTTTAACAGATTACTGCAGTCACTTCTGCCTCCATCACTTTATCTGAGTGTTGGTACACTGCGATACTAGCACACACACGCAGAAATGCAGCTCTGTTCATACTGCAGGCGAGGGGGAAACCGCTCTCCCCTCCTCTCTCGTCTAATGTCACTCTGTATATCCAGCACACACTCATACACACCACACACACCTGTACTCAGGTTCCCCAATGAAATGTATTCCTTGTACTTGAAGAAAAAACTTGAGTGAGAGTGGCTCATATTTCTTTCTAGCTTGTATTCATATGAGTATAGATCTCTGCAGAGTCACACATCTAAATATAAGACTGCAGAAAGGAAAAGATAGATAGAAAATAACACAAATAAGGAGGGAGGGTGAGAGAGAGGGAGGGAGGAAGGGAGACGGAAGGGAGGGAGGGAGAAAGGAGGGAGGAAATTGTGATTGCATTCATTTTGTAGTCAGATCTTTTGTTCTGTGTCTCTAAAAGGGTGAAGGAACCATCTCCATTTAAATTGCTTTCTGTGGCAACAGAGAGGACACACAAACACACATGCACACACACAAATAAATGCACCATCCAGCGTACACACATGCAACAAACACACACACACAAGTGTGCGCAAACACAAAATCCATTTCTTGCCTCCGTTCATCAACACACACACACACACACACACACCACGCACTGTTCTGCCGAAACACTCTGCATGTGTGCACATATGCAGAGCTCGTGTGAGAAATGTGCAGAGTTAGGAGGAAATCATCTACAGTGTGAAGATTTTTCTGTGTTAACTTATTTCCATAAACAATATCTGCAACATTTCTAGAGTTCTCATTCAGCGTGTTTGTTTTGTGTTAAACAGCTCGGTCCGTGTTCACTTCTAACGGTGTGGTAAGTTTGAAGTATCAGTTATCACATCCAAGCTGTGAAATGCACTGCTCTGAACTACTCATGGGTTTAAATTATTATTTGGGATGCTAATCTATAAAAAAAATCAGAACTATGGATTGTTAATAAGAACATGATATATATATTTGGATCTATTTGTGGCTCTCTTGAGCATACACTGGTGTGGAAAGAGGATCTGTCACATGCAGCCAATTCAGTTTGGTCCAGAGATGATGATGATTTAAAAGCACTCGGTGGAGATGGAGGTTTGCATCTATCTGATCGAGGAACTCATTCAACTGCCTTCAGAAAACATTCAGAAAAAAGAAACCTGCACTGCAAACAGTTACACAATCAATATTTTGATTGATTGATTGAAAAAACAATTAAAAACATTAATTGCATTTAAAGATCAGCAGTTGTGGCAATATTAATGTGACTGGAGAGCGACAGGTGGAATTAATTCTTGGTACAAAATATAGACTTCATTAAATGCAGAAACATTTGCACACAAACTTCAGTGTTGCCATCGTGTTCTTCTATTTCTTTCATCACATTGATGCCTCAAGTTTAAAAAAAAGCCTTGTAAATTATGCAATTTTCCACAAATGTATTTTTTTTCTACTCCCCAAAACATCATCATATCTGTTGACACACTGCAGCTCAGTTTGGACCTGTGATTTTCACAGAGATGGAGAGGAGTCAATCACAAAGTGGAGGCTCAGCTTAACTGTCTGACACAGCTGTTTCATACTGGCAGAACAAGGTGTTCTTGCCTCATTCTGTTTAGTGGCGCATCAACACAAAAATATGACAGTAATGAAGAGTAACAATCAATGTTTACCTAAAGGGTCCTGATAAATGATCTGCAGTCAGCTGGTATGTTCATTTTCTGCTTTAAAACATGTCAGAACTTTTAGTATTTGAACTGTTTCTTTAATGAATGTAACCTCGTGTGTTTATCAGACAAAATGTCATAACCTTGAATGTTATTTTCACCTCAGAAAGATGCAAGGTGTAACGAATATCTTAATTCACAAATCACACACACACACACACACACACAAGGAGAGTGTTGGCTGAATGTTGTGTTACGTTGGGAGTAATGTAATGCAAATTGAAGCTATCCCCCTGGGACGTGTCTCAAAGTCTAAAATTCAATCCTCCACACACAGTAACACACACACACACACACACACACACAGGCTTAAGGCATTTTTCATTTTCCTGCATCATAGCTGCAAACCTGTAACTAATTCCACAAGTTGTCCAGGCCTAACAGAGACAATGTACAGTATACAGTCACACACACACACACACACACACACACACACACACACACACACAGTATTAACTGAGTGTTACTGTGTTAATCTTGCAGACACACTGCTCATTAACATGTTAATTATCTTTTAAGCGGTAAAGTTTGGGGAAACACGGAGCACGTTTCACCTGAAAGCGCTGGTAAATTTCCCCCGTTCCTTATTTTTTTTACTCTGACCTTCATTTTTAATGGATGATGCTTTCAATAAATATGCTTCAAAAGTCTAATTTGCTCTGTAAATAAAAAAGACTAACCTACCAAAGTTTTTCCCTTCATTACTGTCATTCCCCCCGCAGCGATCCTTACTCATATGCAGTGAAATAGTTTAATTGAGTTGTCAGAACAGAAACAGTGTCCAGCGTAACATCATTTATCTGAAGAATTAATTAACTCTCAGTTGCAGTATTTATAATATCAGAGGGCAGAGGGCTGTTTGCTCTGCACAATGACTTGAATGAAGCTGCTTTTATGCAGCATTTGATTAAGACTTGGTTTGTAAAGAAATAACAGTTAAAAGGACATTTTTATTACCGTTACAGTAAAATTTAATTAAAAAAATAATTAAACTCAATTTAATTTACACAGCGTCAAATATGACAGAAGTTATCTTAACTTTTTCCACCAATCCTCACCATGAGAAAGCACTTGGTGACAGTGACTTTGCTTTTAAGAGGATGAAACCTCTTGTTTGTTTTGAGTTTGATGTCTTATAGCTAATAATAATAATAATACCTATAAGACCAGTGTCGAGCAACCATCATGCATGCACAACCAACAGCCCGGAGACCCGGTGCTCTGAGCTCACAGTTCAAGCAGCCTGGCTAACAAACTGAGCTAACAGCAGCTACAGCTGTCAGCAGTTTACTTCACTGTCCATCAGGAAACTCTGTAAATCACAGAGAGTTGAGGCGGAGCAGCCGGAGGACATCAGAGGGAAAACCAGAAAACATTTTCTCCATAAAATATGATCCAGTTTCACCAAAATCAGTGAAATAGTTGGTGGTGTGTGACTGTAAAGTGTTACATAGTGTCAGAACAGACGCATGAATGACGGAGACACCATTCGCCTGATTACACGTCAGTGTAGGTAGCATTATAGCAAGGTTACACAATGTTTCTTTGAGTTCCAGGTCTTCAATCTGCACAATTCTGCAGCCTGGATACATTTACTGCAGATGTCACTGAGAACAATACTTTTAGAGAAGCAGCAATCATCATAATTGATAATCATCATAAAGGGTTTTTTGTGGGCAAGTTTTTCCTCACTCGAACCGAGGGTCTAAGGACAGAGGGTGTCACTCCCTGTACAGATTGTGAAGCCCTCCGAGGCAAAATGTATTTTGCGACTTTGGGCTATACAAATAAAATTTGATTGATTTGATTGATAATTTCTTCCCAACATAGTCGAGGTATCATTACTCAGCATGAGGGAATCGTCTGTGGGTTTATTCATAGCAACAAATATATTCAGTTACAGAATCTCATCTAGTTTATGTAAACATCTTAACAGGACTCCTGAATTACAGCCAGAATTATGGGTTACTCTGTCACCATCACCGTAGCCAATAGGACGTCACGATAAGGAGAGGTTTGACAGGAAATGGAAGAGGAAATCAAATGGGAGGAAAGAAAAGAGGAGTGGGGAGGATGAGAGGTGATGAGACGCTGAGAGGAGGAAAAGATGACAGAGGAGATGAAGGGATGGGAGATGTAATGATGCAAGTACCCGAGATAAGTGACTGCCATCTGAGGTTGGCAGGCCCCAAACACACACACAGGGACACACAAACACACACTTCCCTGCTGTGTAGAGGCCCTGTGCAACATGAAAAATGTTCGCTCTTTTCTCAGCTTGTTTACAACAGTGGCACTTTTCAATTAGCTGGGCAAATGCACACACACACACACACACACACACACACACACACACACACACACACACAGAGTTAGGGAACACAATAGCACGTACGCACACAAACGAAGTGCAAGCCTATTTTTCAGTAGAGAAAGCTATCAGTTGAGAATACAAACAACAGAGGCTGTAGAGCAAATGAGCTGTTGCACACACACACACACACACACACACACACGCGTAAACAAAGCAGCTAAGTAAATGAGTTAAGGCAAAGTCTACACACAAGTACACAGAGTTCTTGAGAGTGTGTGTCTGTTGGGGTTTCTTTTGAAGACTGTTCCCCTCACGCCACTATCCAATCAAACACAGGCATTACTAATGGACACAATCGCACACACAACACACACACACACACACATTTAAAAGACATACACTGATGCCCATAATCAGTCAGATTCACACATAATGTTCAAACACACACACACACATTCATGTGAACCTTGCTAACAGTGAACCTGTTATTGTACGCCACCAAGTGGTGACTGGCGCTTCTGGTCATTTTAAAAACACAAAAATTAAATAAAAAATGTGTATATATATAAATTTAAAGGTTCAGTGTGTAGAATTTAGTGACACCTAGTGGTGAAGTTACAGATTGCAACCGACCGAATACCCCTCACCTCATCCTCTTGTTTAAAGCATAAAGGAGAAACTCCAGTGGACGTGAAACTTGTAAAAAAGCTAAAGGTCCTATGAGGAGCCAGTGTTTAGTTTGATTCATTCTTATTCTGTCAGTTACATTTGGTCTACACGCAGCCACAGATGTACATCAGTGTGCATACGATACTTTATTACTAATTATAGAAATATACTGTACAAGGGGCAAGGATTCTAATTCCCTTTGGAAACTTTGCATCAATTTGAGCAAGCACAAATCAAATCCATCAATATTCACTCAGAAGACAGACCGTGAATGAAGGCAGACTGGTGAGTGTAATCAGTGTTCTGAGCTGGTGTGAGCATTGTGTCTCTAAAGTGTTTTAATTATTTGGATTTTTCATATTTTATTTAGTCAGTCAATAGTTCAATTGTATTTTTCTCTGAGTTTTATTTCCCCAAAGCGACGAGCTTCAAAATATGTCAAAACAGCTAAAAGATCATTTAGAGTAAGTTTCAAACGTGGTGAGAATTTTAAGATCAAAAGCTGTGTTGTTCATCCAAATCTACCCCTGAGCATGATCAAATATTAAAATGAATATGATGCTAAAATATGGGTTCAATTATGAGTTCTTAAGTGTGCTGCAACCCTTGTTTGTTATAACCTTTATACATTTTCAAAGCTGGAGTTTGTTCAAATCTTGTCCTGTCTTTTTTTCAACAGCGTTATCTAAATTAAATTCTATATGAAGTTGACTTATGTAATGTCTTTTGATTAATGTTCATAAACCCCCCAGAGAACAAGAAACACACATAATAGGCACAAATACACCAACACCAAGGGCAATTGTACTTTTTTTTTCTCCTCTTCCTCTTCCATTCCTCCCCTGCTCCACTCCATCCTTTCTCCTCCCTCCTCTGGCCTTCTCATCTGTTTAAACATGTATGTTAGCATCTGTGGAGAAGCTGCGGACTGGACTGTGACTACTTCTAAAGACCTATTCGTTAAAAAAAAGAAATATGACTTAATACATTTAAGAAAAAATTTGGGGAGATGGCCTGTGGGTTGACTCAATATTTGGCTTTGAAATCATAATTTTCTTCAATAATTTGACATGTTTTTGTGCAAAACAACTTGTTTAAGATGCTTCAAAGCTTCTACGCAGTTCTCATAACTATGTTTGAGTTTATATATCCTGAACACGAGCATGTCCGTAGAAACAGTTTAGCAGCAATACTCATGAGACTCAAATACACAGTCAGGCTGTCTACTTGAATGCATGGGTGCACTATAGCACATACTGTAAATGCATAATATAATAGGTCGTCAAAGAGCGAGCGAGTGAGAGAGGAAGAGGGTGGTGGGGTTAATCATCAAGAGAAATACTGCTTTTGCCCTTCAAACATGAATTATACACAAGCTCTGAGATACATTGGAAACTGACACAGAAAAATATAAAATATATACAGATAATAAATTTACCTTTTAGATATATTTTACAGTCAGGAATACTCAAATCATACATTATCTTTACTATCACCTCTTGACACTGCCCGCAAGCGTTGAAAGACAAATTCGTAGTACGTGATGCCAAACAGAAAAAACTCCAGCTTTGTTTGGAATGATAGGACTGTTGATGCATAAAGAAAGCCTTAAATTAAAAAAATCTTATGCTTCACAAGCTGTGTGAATCTTGTCTAGATGTCATCGCTGTGCTTGAATTTGTCTCACATTTATTCTTTGATCTGAAAGTCAAATTTCACACAACAACGTGCAAAGAAGAAGCAGTTTCCCATGAGTCACTCGGCACTTCATGATCATGGCTCTGACAGTTTTTTGGTGCTGAATAATCTCACTGTGTTAAAAAATAATAGAGAGGAGATAAATATAATTGTCCAAAAAAATCTGAATGCTATAGTAATCAAAAGCCCTGCATATCTGCAGACCTAATTTCCAATGCCAGACGGATGGACACTGTGGGTGTGTGCTTTTCATCTGATCCTGGTCCTAGAAATCTTGGCATAATCACCTGTGTGAAATCTAGCATTAATTCAGTCGGTGTGAATGTGTGTGTGCTGGACATTACTTCTATTCCATGAATCAACGCACAAATCAAATTAAAAAAATAAGTAAATGCATTTTCATATAAAGTGTGATTCAATAAAGCACCCTCATATTTTCCATCTCATTCCATTGTTCTTCGCCTAACAAGTTCCACATACTTCCACCCCGTTCTCAAAGTTTAAACCGAAAGCAGAACATGTCTGCTTCTATTTATGTGAGATGTTAAACTTTTCTCATTTTTTCCTTTTTATTTCTGGCACAATGTAATTCAATGGAGAGGCTTGAATGGAGGATGTCATCAGAGAAAAAAAGGCTTTTGAGAAGATGAGGGGGAAAAAAACAACAAAAGAACACTTTCAGTCCCACAGTTTTTACAGTTCATCAAATATGAAGTTCCCACGTGTCTAATTTCTGTGAAAATTTAAGATCTAACTGACAGGTGTGACAGTTTTGTAGTTTTAACCCTTTAACTCTAACGCTGGTGTAAAAGTTAAATGAAGTATGTATTTCTTTTCATCGATGGCTCTATAAGTCATTAGCTTTTTTCTGACTTGCCTTTGTGCCTCTTTGCGCTTGGACTTGGATTCAATAAAAAATGGAACAAGGAAAACATGAATGATGAAGACAAGGTCAAGTACAGTACATTTCTATTTCTCTTTCCATTTTCCCAATAACACTCCACACCCTTAAAACTGGAAGAGATGTGTGTTTCTAAGCCAGCTTTTATGGAGCTCTGATACAGTGACCTACATTCTTCATCTGTTGGGAGAGTTCATATTTTCATTGGTGATTCCTATAACAATGAGGCTCAGTGTCCGTAACATCACGAGTATAAGAATATAAAAGAAAATATAAAGAAACACTCGCTGACTCATTTCCAGCAGTGCCAGATGTGTCAACACAGAGAATGAGGGTGGCGTATGTGTGTGTGGAAGAGAGGATTCCCAATATGTTGTGTCCCTTGAATCTACTTTGTTGAAGTCATATTTCTATGCTAATGTCAAGAATTTCTCTCATTCCTCACCGTGACCTACATACTCAGCTTGCAGGGAACAACCGAGAAAACAGAGCGGAGACGGTGTCAGGCGGGTTAAGAGTGTGTCAGCTGACATGACTTTATTTTCATATGCTCACAAAGTCAGCGCATCAACTCCAACACCAAAGGAAACAGCACCATCTCTGGGATAGAGATGATTTCAAATCTGAAGCCCTGCATCAAACTTTTTCTCTGTAATTAACCATATTTATTTATTTACTATCGTGTGAAAAAAAATGTTTTTTAGGAAGCGAACATTGACACAAAATGCCTAAAGGAAAACACTAACCAATGCCAAAAGTGATTAAGGGTAAACATGCCCTTTCAAAACAGTATCTCTAAGTCAAATTAACACATATCTATATCAAGTGGTAATCAAAAATGTATGAAACGCTGATCCAAATTGGGCTTCCTTGGCAGAAAATCCATGGAGTTCATCCACGGTTGTGAGCGCACTGGAAAACAGAAAAAATACACATTTTACCAGAATAATAATACAGCTGCAGTAAAAGTGGAAAATACATCATTTAACTTAATGCTCATCACATAAATCACATGTATTTTCTCTTTGCCTTTTGTTGTTGTCTGATAACTATCTGTTGTGCTTTGACAGTATTATTCAGACGGACATCATGTTCATGTTTAGGAGATTGGGTTATTTTACCCCCCTTCCTATTCAGTAGCGACTGATGTATCCGTCCTGTTGATGTATTTTCAGTGGACAGAAGCTTCAGTGGAGTTAGAAGAACATTTGTTGTGTTGATCAAAGAAATGTCGTTCTCAGAGTTGTTTCTCTCGTCGATCCTCAACAACCTGTTCAGTTGGATCGGTCTCATTCAAACTTGTTGTCAGGACTTAGTTGGTTAGCTACTTAGTTTGGAATGGATTCTGGCTCTGCTGCAGAAAAATGATGCATTCCTAATCCATGTTTTGGAGACACAGCCATCAGTAACACTATTTATATTCTTGAATCTTGGAATGTTGGTTGTACTCATGTTGTCTCCCTTTTGAATTTACACAAAGCTCACTTGATCTTTGAAATAGTCTGTATTATGAATGGTTTCTTCTTTGTTAAGGAAAACATAAAAACCTTCACGTACCATAACCAGTGATAACATTTGAGACATCCTGATGTGGAACCTGCTAACAAAGTGGTTTATGTAGTTTTAAAGGGTAGAATGAAAATACCTCATTCCTACTTGTGTAAAGGATTAAGATAAAAGGGCAAGAGGGTGGCAGAGGTACACTGCCAACATTAGTAATATTATTCAGAGTAGAGTGAGATATTACGGCATCAGCTTCTTATTAGAACCCACACAGAGCTTATTTCCCATCCTACCAAGACTTTATTAAACTCAGTTTGGATTTCAGATGTAATGGAATACAATAAACTGTATATAACATGGATAAAGTATCCATCCATGTATCAAACTAAACTAAAAAAACAGTTTTGTAATAATAAATGATATTCTGTTTGAGGAAAGATCCTTGTTTGTGGTCATATTTGTATTTATTAGATATGAAATGAACTCCATCTTTGTTCTGGTTTCAACAATAAAAACACAGTTAAGCATACATCATGGTCATGGTTAAAATAAATCAGTGTTGACTTGGATGAAACAAACAGCTGTCTGTTGTTTTCTTGACCCCACCTTGTGTGAACACTGTCACATTATAATAATGTCTCCTTGTTTCCTCAGTTGCTCCTGACAGACTAGAGTCATGATTCCTACAGCTGCTAGACATCTTTGTTGCTTGAACTTGCTGTTCTGATGTCTGATTCAGTCATTTTCTTCTTGGGAGGACAGTCTGTGATAATTACACTCGGAACAAACACAACATTCATGTTTCCTTTTGTTTGTTTTCAGTCAGCCTTCCTCTTGAATCTTTCATTGCAAAACTCATGAGACATTTTATAGCTGAGCAACAACAAAAACAGCCAGTGTGAGCGAGGCAAAGCATTTTTTTTTTCTGACTCCAGGTTTCTGAAGCTAGTGTGGTGGCCATCTTTAACCTTGATATAATTTGAACAGGTGAGTTCAGGTGAATCCACCCTCAGCTGTCCAACAACAAAAAACATAAACCCCCACAAAGTCTCTCCACTATCTTGTCTCCATTTCTTCTTCCATGTAAAGTCCAATTTATTTCATTTTCACAGTGCTTAATTACTGAAAGCTCATGATGCTCTGATATCACCCAAAATGTATGAATATAATAAATTAAATCATTAAACATAAAAATAATAAGAACATACATAAATAAAATCGTCTATTGCAACAGGACTACTACTATTTCTGATGTATGTCTTGCAAACTGTCCTTTAGCTTCTACAGGCAAATACTATGAAGTGATACACAGAGACACAGTCTGTGCAAAGTGGTGCACTGTAGATAAGAAACGTGCAATAAGGTGTGACAACTTACTTTATCTGTCTTCTGTTCCTCAGGCCATGCTACCTTATTCAAACCTCAACTTATCCACAAGGGCTAGGTAGGTCACTGTCACTTCATTTCACCACATTTACTCAGATTAGATCCCCACGTGAGTTGCTACTCCGTTTGAAGAAGCATGGCTCCCAAGGGGGACAGACTACATTTACTCAGTTTGGTTCCCCACATGACAAGAAAACGAGTGCATTTCAATGAAACCGGCCCTCCAAGGTGGAAAATGGAGTTTATTCACTTTGGATCCCCTCATGATGCAAGTATGAGAACATTTGAATGAACCTCAGTCCCAGTGTGAAACTAAATTTGCTCAGTTTGGGTCGCAGACTGCAGAAATTCAAGAAGATGCCACATAAGGTAATATAAAAATCTAATTTAATAGTCAAGTAGTTGGCATTTGATATTCACAGCTAAAATAGTCGGTGACCTAGAATCACACATGTGCAGCAGTGCAGGAAAATCCTCCACTTGGTGAAATTTAGACACTCTGCAGTTTGCAATTCCAATAACTAGAAGTTGTCATTTTTAAAATGCATTAATCAGAACCCGACCTCTCAAGTGCTTAAGTCTACTGAGGCCTCAAGGTAAAACATTCATGTGTTTAAAATTTCAATTTCATTTCATTCTTGACAGGAGTTTTACTCTCCAAATTTCTACTAAAATGGAAAAGTTAAATATCTTTGGCTATTTACTTGATTATTTCAGCGCGTTCTGTTGTGTGTATGTTTATGTACATATAGTTTTATTTTCAACTGGAGAAAGCTATATCCAAATATTACAAATCTTTAATGTAGGTGGAGTTGTGGATCATGAAATAGAATCAGTTACCACATCAAAACATGAGTTTAACACAAAATACTATACATTAGACAACAATTTGCTACATTCTTCTACATCTTCATCTAAAGAAAGACAATGCCATAGGTCAGCTTTTAATGTCATGTCATGTATATACTATGACAGGGCAATTCTTTGGAATGAGTTTTTCTCAATAAAAATGAAGCCAGGACAGATACATAGAGTCCTCAATCTCATCAAGATGGAAAAGGTTTATGACCACCAGCCACAGGATCAGATGTCATTCTTGGACACAATGGATGTCCGGACGTATCTGCAGAAGATTGCCAGGGATGGATCGGGCATGCAAGAAGAACATTTCTGCAAGAACTGCAAGAGAGGACAACAAGGTGTGATGTGGTTGAGAATTCGTGGAGACAGTTTTGACTGGCATTGCTGTGTAGCTGTAGCTATGTAGTTTGTGTGTGTGAGTTGAGTTTCTTGCATTAGTGCATTTTACATTTTTAAAACTCACATAGTAACCACATAAAAAGCCGTGATACAAACATCCAGATCGCTGTCTTTTCACCTCACAGCGAGAAAGTTCTCTCGGGGTACTCTCTACTTACTTCCTCCCAAAGACATGCAGGTTTCTTGGTGACTCTCTTGCCCATAGGTGTGAATGGTTGTTTGTCCGGTTGGTTGTCAGCCCTGTGATGAGCTCTGGATTAATATTTGGCAGGTGGCCTGTCTATCACTGTCTATCACAGGTGAACTTCAACCAATCAGATCAATGAACCATATAATGTAGTCAAACTCTCCAATAACTAATGTTAGCAGCTGCTATTGTTGCTTTTTAGGAATAGTCACACAAACCTAATGTTAAACCACGCCTGTAGCTTATGCCGTAACTGTCAGTAGTTCCTCATAGGACACTGATGAATCCATCTCTTGAAGCCTGGCGAGATATTCTCATGTTAACTTGTGATTTTGTGAGTTCAGCTCAGTTAAATCTGAACATGTTTTCTTGTCTCTTAAAGACCTGTGGGATCTATTTTTATACTTGGTCATGTTGATTGCCCTGTCAGTTACTGTAATTGATTTGAATCACCTGTCACTACGTGTTACTCAGACGACAAGCCGCTATTAACGTATCATTAAGAAGTCAATATGTGCCGACAGTTTGATTGATAGAATTAAAAATCTAAATATTGTACTGGAGATTTGAATGTGCGCACCTCTCCTTCTTTCTGAATGTCTCCACCTGAACGTGTTGCTGAGGTGTTTTTCTTTTATTTTGACTGATGTTAGGTACGTGTTGCCTCAGCCTCGTCTCCCCCGCTGGGGTTTGGATTCGTTATGTGATTCAGATTCAACTTCCTGCACCACATGGATGATTTAAACAAACCTTCACAGTGACAGACATAATGCTGTTATTGTCTCTGTGAAATTCAAAGTGTGTATGTTTGCAGGGAGGGGATATGGAGACAGACAGAATATTGTGTGTTCCTGTGAGTGTGTGTGTTGACCTTTCATTTAGGTTGTGTGGCTCTTACTGGGCTGATAAGGATCACTCATTATGTGGTGAGTTAGTTCTCTGCTGAGCCTTGTCACGACCCCCTAGCCACATCACAGCAAGCTGCTCATTTGTATTCATGGGTGGTTAACAGCCGGTGCACCTTTCCTCTGAAATACAGCAGGTGGAGAGAGGTGCATGAACGCACACACACACATCATACATCTCAGCGCCTGGTTGAATTCAAAGACGGAAGAGAAGGGGTCTCGTCTGGATCTAACCTATTTAATTCATATTTTCATTTGAACAGAAATTCATTTTACATAATAAATGTGATGTGAAGCTGATTGCGATTTAACTTTGGTTAAAAATTTAAGTGGTTAGGATTTAAAATTTTAACTGTAGATGTATTAGTCCTCAAAATTTAGACCTAAAGCAACATTGTGTAACATTTCTCCCAGAAAATAACAGATTTTAAATCATGCTACACTGACACTGTGTCTCTGTCATTCATACATCTGTTCTTTCATTTGAACTTTGTGCTCCGGCTTTGTGCACAACCAACTATTTCACTGATTTTGGTGAAACTGGATCATATTTTATGGAGAAAATGCTTTCTGGTTTTCCCTCTGATGTCCTCCGGCTGCTCCGCCTCAACTCTTCCTGATGGACAGTGATGTAAACTGCTGACAACTGTAGCTGCTGTTAGCTAATGTTAGCTCAGTTTGCTGCCCGGACTGTGAGTTCAGAGCACGGGGGTAATGCTAGTAATTGTACCACAGGCATTTTGGACCACCAGGAAGAAGAGGAGGAGGTTTACAGGCAGCCTTACTGTATAGTATGCTTTTAATGTGAAAAAACATCAGGAAGTTGACATAGCTTAACATCTACCAGGAGTAAAAAGGGAAACGACTGGACTCAATTACAGTATGAAAACATTATGAATTAGTGTTGTGGAAAATATACATTTTACTAAATGTATTGAACTCATTTGTTTAATTTTGCAGCCGTGTGAGGATGAAATCAGCCAACTTATTGCCGATATCATCGTAAGGATGGCGTGAATCAAAAATGAGGCTTCAGATTTACAAGCTGAAGTGCATGATCTCAAATTTTGGTTTGAGAACATCCAAAATGACTTTCTTTAATTGCGTGTCTGTGCACATCTATACAGATAGGATAGGATGTCATATATCCAAGACAAGCTTTAAGTCAAACCACATTCAACAAATCATGGTAACTGGAGCCAGTTGAGGTAGTCCAGGCGTGGGATCAATGACTGCTGCCTGTGGAGGTCCGGGCATGTTCAAACTTGGAGGAAAGCCCAGGCCAGATCCAGAAACTGCTGGGAGGGATTTACGGATCTAAGCTGGCCTGGGAACACCTCAGGATCCCCAAAGATGAATGAAAGGATGCGGCTGTGGAGAAGGACTTCTGGCCTGCTCTGCTTAGTTTTCAGAGAAACCTTGATAAGAGACTACGAATGGATGTATGGTCAGATAATGGAGGGCTACAAACCTATAGCCAACATTGTTAAGAGTCAATTCAGCTATGTCCTCTTAGTCATAACTTCAGTCTCCATCGTGACTCATCTATCAAATAGTGCTTCAGTGTTATTAACCAGTCAAATTTGAGTAAATTCACGTTGTATGACTCTCGGAAGTCTGCTCCTGCAGTTTCTCTGGAAAATGTGTCAGTGGTTTAATTTGGTTCTGATTACGCGATCGTCCTTCAATCAGAAGCCCCGCTGAAGTGTCTTTATGCGAGACACTTCACTCCTACCAGAGCTGCTGACCTTGCTTTGGTCAAGGGCGAGCCAAAACAAAAACAAAAAAATCACTTCAGGGGAACAAGAATATAAAAAGAAATTAAATATCACTATCAAAATGAGTGAGTGGATAATTAAACAAATGTTTGGCATGAAAAAAAAAAACGGTTTATATTCTCATATACACTTTAGTACTACTCTTTTCTCTGTCTGTACTGCAGTGCGTGCTTTATGTACATACACAGAGCGGAGGCGGCCCACCACAGTCCATTACCACCAAAAACCGAAATGAATTTTAAAGAGCATCATAATTCAGTCCTATTTTCTCCCTGAGCACAAACATGTGCTGTATGCAGTCGGTGTTTAGAATTGCTGATTTTTGTCAGGGTAGCAACAGTTGTGGAGTACAACCTGTACTTGAAACAAAAGTGGAAATAAATCCGAGAGCTGCCACGAAGCACGGAAATCAATAAATCAAATAAAAGCTTTTACTACTCTGCAACTAAAACTGACAAAAGGTACTTCACACACTAGATGCAGATCATTAGCGATGCTTGTGCGCATCTAATTTACACATTTTATCTTCATTGTTTGTAGCATATGCATAAAATTAACTTTAACAGCAATGTAGGAATGTATATGTGCCAACACGATCTCATCATGCTTTGACATAGGAATGTTTCCTGATCTGTCACCTTATGTTTATGTCTCCTTAGATTTAAGGAGGGAGGGACTATTGGTAGAAGATGGGACATACAAAGCACTTTTTTAGTGCAGTAATGGTCACATGGCCGTTTTGCTTCTCAGAAAGTGTCATTGTTCACACAGCTGCAAAAGGTTGCGTGTCAGGAAACAGGTCATCTTAAAGGTCCAGTGTGTAGGATTTAGTGACACCTAGCAGTGAAGTTGCAGATTGCAACTAAAGATTGCTTACGTCTACTGTATTGCGGACGCCGTGGAAGAGGACCCGCTCTCTGCTCATGTTAAGGCAATGAAAACACAACAATTCTTATTTTCAGGTGATTATACATTAATGAAATTCACAACTACAAACTAGAGACTAAAGGGAGTTCAGAGGATGATGAGATGATGGCTTTCCAGGGTGCTTAAGAGCATACCTAATTGCCAGAAATCTTGAAATGTCAAAAGGTTTTTATACTGATGTGGTACTTTTGAAAGATTTTTGACCATTTGTATCAATCATGGAGTGGTCAGAAACGGTTAACCTTTGTATCAAAGCTCTGTAAGAAATGGTATCAACGGCAAAACTACTGCAACAACTTATGAGACATAATAGAGCATAGACATAGAGAGTTTCTTCAGTTATAATGCGGCAAAGCCCTATACACTTTCTAAATTTCAATAGGCACCAATGTATTTCCCTTCCAACCACACCCGGCAGTGGTGTCGTAGAGTGCATCATTGCAACAAAGAGAAAAGTTAAACTGCTGCAGAAAGTCTTAATTCAAGATTAAACTGGAGTAAAATTCCTAATGCTGTTGTTTTTTTGTTTTGTTTTTCTGGCCAGGTCAGTCTCGTACACTACATGCTGTGAAACAATCGTAGAGAAGAAGAAGGTAGAGCAGACTGAGGGAGATCAAAAAGGGTCTGACACAATGAAGAATGCAGATGAGGAAAGACATCTATGGATTAGAAATGAGAAAGTTAGGAGACAGACACAGAGTAGCTAATCTCTGGGAGAAAGATAAAGAAAGAGGAGGAGGAGGAGGAGGAGGACGCCTTTACATGAAAGACCACATGTGATCAGAGTAAACTCTCACTGTCATTAGGAATCAGCAAACTGATGGAAGTGAAAAGCAGCCTTGTTAGCCAGGAACCAAACCTTTCTCACAGTACTCGTCCTGAGTGTGATATCACACACTTCAAAAGGAATAGTTTGAAATCACCATCACAAATCCAGCCGCAGAGCACGACTGCTACAAGTGAGGCTGGTTTGAAAGCTGACATGTGATTATCATCTGTCTTTCTATCGTGATGTATCTCGATAATCATCTTCATACGTATATTTAAGTAATGAGCTATTAAACTAACAATGAGCCAGTAAACCTTTCACTGGTGTTTCCATGGCGACACCTGCAAAATCAGTGAGACCCAATCACTTAGTGCCTGATTAATTTGTCACATCATCATTGATTTAAGTAATAAAACATAATAGCGCCGTGGCCACAGTGCAGCAGTGAAAATATCATGGTATGATTTTTAATGTCTGACAAGCTTCCCATATGTTTGATGACAGAAAGCAACAGATCACGCTGACCGTTTAGACGATGAACACTGCTTCATGTCATTTACAATGAATGCATCTGACATCTGCAACTACTGTCGCCATTAACACTGTTTTCACTAACAAGGACCACGCCAACATAGATTTAAGTTTAGATGGGTTTATTGCAAGTGATGGAAAAGGATGCGCTGAGATGATGTCCTGTAGGAGAGAAGAAGGGATGAGGGATGAAGGGATGGAGAGTCGGAGGTATGAAGGGGTGAAGGGATGAGTGTCGAAGGGATGAAGGGATGAGGGTCAAGGGATGAGGGATGAAGGGATGGAGAGTCGGAGGTATGAAGGGGTGAGGGTCGAAGGTATGAAGCGGTGAGGGTCGAAGGGATGGAGGGATGAGGCCAAAAAAGAGCATGGCATCAAGAACAGTTTCCTGATTAGAACCGATTCAAACTGCATAAAAATCTGGGAACATAATGTGTTTCAATTAAGTCCAGATAAGATAAGATAAGTCTTTATTGATCTGCAGGAGGGGCAGGGGGGGTTAAAAGTGTCTAGCCTAAACACAGAGAACTAAGTCCAGATAAATTAAGAAAAAAGTTAATAAAGAAGAGTTATGATGGAGTGCCTCAAACATCCAACCACTGCTGCAGCACGGTGAGTGTTTTTTCCCTTTAGTCCTGATAGAATAAGCCAATTTGTCCTCAAAACAGTGAACATTAACCATCGATATTTCTTAATTTTTCACAAAAATGCACACCACTTACCTCACAAAGTACCTTTTTGCTTATGCAAGATCACTGTTAATAGGAGTCTAACTGCACTAATGCAGTTTTTTTCTTAACCTAACCCTCTCTGAGATGTTAAATCTCACACTGATAACGTGACATGCGCTCTGCTCAAACTCAGACGCAACATGTTTTATCACCTACTGTAACACGGAGTCATCCGGACGTGCAGACCTCTATCCTGCAGCAGCACTGTGCAAATGAAGAGGTGTAATGAGACTGCAGCCTAATGAAAATATATATTCTATTATTTTCTTGCAAGTGTGAATATTGCTGCTGATGAATATGTTCAGGGCTGCAAATTATTCTACAGAGTGAATTAAAAAATAATACCTGCAGGCATGTTTTGTAATTTAAATAGGTATAAATAAATTACCTCAGAACTTCAGAAACACTTTCTCTTCTTTACTTGTTAGCTTGATGGCAAAACTGAAACAAAACCTCTCTCTCTCGCTTCACACAGCATAATGAAATAGTGCTTCAGTCACTTGATGATCCCGTAGGTGTTTCCATTGGAGGAGCAGACCTTTCTGACAGCTTGTCTCAACATTATGTTGGACACAGATGGGAAAGACAAAAGGACAAACAGCAGGGGACGGTTTAAAGCAAAAGAAAAATGAAAACAGTGGATTTGATTCACTGTCATATGCCGTGTTAAACCTTGAACTCTGAAGTGTAACAGATTGTTAGGACTTCCTCTCGCTGTGATCTGCTTCTCCTAAAGCTTCTGTCTGTGACAGAACACGTCCTTACGTCTGAATACGTCTTCTCCTCTATTTATCCTACCCTAAAGCTTCTTTTCGTCTTCCTCTGCCGGTCTGCCTTTTAAGAGCTCTTTGTCCTCCCTCTTTTCTTTCTCTCACTCTTCACCACCCTCTGCCTCAGATATACCTTTTCTCTCTTTGTCTGTTTCTTTGTGGAAACAGACAAAAACATTGTCTGATTTAATCCCCAGTAGGCAAAGAAGCCCAGCTTCTTTTTTTGAGGTGACTGTTCAACCTGAGCGATTGAGGACACGATGACAGCAGCTGTTTTTAATACTTGTGCATGTCCTTTGGCTTTACAAAGATGTAATCACGATTTTAAATTCAATATATGGAATTCAGCCCAGCCGAAAAGAGCCCTCAAACCTGCACGGTCTTCTTTCTGTCTAAATCGAGTAAACTAATTTCCCCCCTTTCTCTCTGCAGGGGGTGTACTGTTAATCCAGTTTACATGCATACATATGAAGTTAACTCAGAGATGAATTATCATGAACATTACTTTAACCATGCCTTAAATAATCTAATCTTACCTGAATGTCCTGAATTCTGTAGCTGTGTAACAGAATCATTTATATAAGTGTGTAATTAAACATCCTAATTCACAGCTGTGCCTGGAACAACAACCGTCATCGAGCTGATAGCGAGCTCACGGTGACACCGTGATCCTTTTAGATCAGAGTTGGGAACAGTCAGAGCTGGCTCATGCATCATATCTCTGCAAATGAGCAACAGAAAACAAGCATTACACGAAAAAGACTTCCAATGTAATGCAGCGAGGGAGCAGATACTAATTTAGTTTTCTTAAAACACTGCAAAAACCTACCGGGCTCAATCCCACTCAGCACGCCTGCGGTCCATTTTGGCTGTGAACCAGCCGACAGGGCTGATTGTGTCCACTTTAAACAATGAACGGCTATACCAGAAGCATCCCAGAGAATACGGTCGAGACTACGCAGCTATTTTTGCCACGTCGAGCTGCACAGAGCAGATCAAGCTGGTCGGAAGTCAGGCATAGAGAATTTGGTAGATTTTCAAAATAAAACACGCTCCTGATTTCACTCCTGATCGTGAAAACAAGGCAAAATGGAAACTATTCAGGTATGTAACCTGCTTACTCATGGCAGAAGCACATGTATCAAGTAAAAATGACCAAATCTGAGCAAGGTGGGCAAAACGCCCACTCCTGGTGAAGGCACGTGGAGAACGGATCAAAACAGCGTTACAGTTGGAGTCGAGCAGTAACAGACAGATTAAATGGACAGTGAGTTCAAAAACACTCTAAAGGCTGCATGGTGGTGCATAGTGTGATTCTCAGTGTGTTTGGCATTACAAATTATCCTCACTCATTTAATATCAAACACACTGCTTCATAAAAGGTTCAGAATGCATAAAACCTGCTCCAGTGTTTTGTTCTTTAAATGTTGCACAGTCATGGATGTGTGTTAACTGGGTATCTTAAAATGTTACCCAGAATGTCAGGATGGAGGGCACGAACAATCCACCTTAACAATATCTGTAATGCATGTAAAATGAGTCAATGTGATCTTTTTTGTGTGTGAAATCAACCAGCATTTAAGGTTTTTTTTTTTTTCTAGGCTGCCGGCGAGCGAACATTGGCACTCACTTCACAGGTGAAGCCGTTCAACACACACGTGCACGAGGCTCGTCTGGCATGTGTGCAGAGGCGTTTTTTTTACAAAGGCTTGATTTTGTGATTTTTGCACAGTAATTCAACAGCTGCTGCTCAAGTCGTGACTTGCACTTACACTGTGAACACACAAAACCAGCCCAAACACCCACTGACACACACAGACACACACAGACGCAGGTGAAGACGCACAAACACACATAAAAAGTGTGGCGACCATTTGCTGCATGCAAACACACTCATATATATACATACATCCACTCACGGCATACAAAGGCAGTCAATCACAGACACAGCCACGTCTTACAGGGATACACACAACTACACACACACACACACAAATAGACACGAGTTGCAAAGTGAAGGACTGAGAGTTTAACCGTTTCTGCTGTCACAGTTTTTTGGTCGTATTTCCATCTCTCTTTAACGCTTAATAACTTTTCATGCTAACATCACAGAACCATAATTACTGGCTTTAACTGAAGAGACTTGTACCATTAAATATCTAAACAACATTATAACAAGGGTCATATTGTGGTCACACCACCAGAGGACCAGCACGTTGACAAAAACTGTAATTTACAGAGGTACAAAAAAACTAAACATACCCCATATCAAAAATAAATCATCCATCCAACAGAATATGCAGAGGCATTTATTAAAATGTATAAATTGCAAAAATATAAATTTGTACTGCTTTTAACTGAGCCTGTTAGACACACATGCAGCACACACATGTGCTTACACACGCAAGAAGTTCTACATAACCAACACAAACAAAGCTAAGTCGGTCACACAGCCACACGCATGCACACATTCACTGATCCACACACAAAAGACACAGACAGAGGCAGACAGTGACACACACACACAGTCACAGGCAGGCGGTCTCTCTCTCTCACACACACACACACACACACACACACACACACACGTATACACAGAGAGGGAACAATCATGTCTACTTTGTTTTGCCTCCTCTTCCACTGAGGAGTGACATTTCGAGGGGCTCGGCGGGTGGGGCTGAGGGGGCAGGAGGAGGTTCAGCGATGAAAAAAACACAAGTCAGGGACAAAAAAACAGAGACAACAGAGTGTCAGAGAGGGAAAGAGAGTCAGGAGAAAAATCTGTTTAAAGTTAGAGGTAGATAGGTCCTGTGCTGCCATGCTGAGTAAAAGAGAGGCAGAGACAGACTCTAAAGAGACAAAGAGGGGGAGGGAGGGAACGTAGGTAGCATTAATTAGGTTATTTAACACGACATAGCAAGAAGTGAAATAGCAAACATTATGCAGCTGACTATTCCAACACTAGAATGTGCTCAGTGGATATTATGACTGGAAACTACAGCAGAATTAACTCTGTGTCCCACAAATTACATTTATACAATACTAATTTGTATTAAAAGGCTACTGGCAACATTTTGTTCCAGTGAAGTGAAACATTTTTATACCACAGCATGAGGAAGTTGTTGGAAGGCAGTCTGTGGTTGGGATACATATCATGTGTCTTAGTTCCGGTTAGACAATTAAATTAACAGATCAGGGAAATCCATCTTGCCTCATGCTTAAAGCAACATTGTGTAGAAATTGGTAATTTTGCAATGTAGCGCCCTCAGATTCAGGGTGTTATACCACTGTGGTAAATATGTCAAAAACTAGCGAGTCGACAACTTTGCTAACAGTCAAACATCAACAAGGTCAACAACAGCAGACATAGCAGCCAGCTAATATTACTGACTAGTCCAACAGCAGTCAGCCCAGCTCGGCGTCTGTCTTTCTAAAAGTCACTCCCAGATTTACTCTTGCTCATTTTTTCTGCTGATCTTCCTCCATCAACGTCCTCTTCGCTCTCTTCTCCTCTGCCATTATGTCCATAGATGCTGCTGAGCCCGGTTACACTGCCCACTCGCCCAGCTCCAGTTCTGGCACGACACCCAGTAGTCCAGAACGCCTGTGGTGCAAGCACTAACACTCCCTTGGTGCTCTGAGCTATGATTAGCTAACATCAGCAACAGTTGGGAGCAGTTTACTTCACTGTCCATCAGGAAACTCTGTAAATCACAGAGAGTTGAGGCGGAGCAGCATTTTCTCCATAAAATATGATCCAAGGTGGCGCAGAGTGAGAATAAAAGAGTAATGGGTAATGGGTTGAGATATTCAATATTTAACCATAATCTTACCCTACGCTCTAATCAAGTGTTTTGAGTTCCTTGAACAAAACCATTAAAAGTTAAAAGGTATCTAAACTCGTTCCCAGTCGACAATTCTGCAGTAATTTACAGCCGGTGCCAACATTCAGTGCCAGTGCTGGAAGTACTATCCCCACAAAACATATTAACCAATACAAATGAGTTGTATATACATGTATATTTACTACGGCATCATAAAGGGATTGAAGATACACCACAGATTATTGTAGCCGAGAAAAACTGTGAGTGTGATATATGTGAAAATATTTAATAACCTCTTTAGAAAATGTGTTGCATAAACATCAACAAATCAACACATTTACACAAGTTGAAAATTTAAACTACACACTCTTTAAATATGTGTAAGACATCAACAGGAGAAGTTCTCTGCAATAAACGATAAAAACAAAGTCAGTGTGCTGCATCATTATTAGTGTTATATAATACATTCATGGCATGAGGTCACATATACAGAAGATGTGCTGTATCCTGAAAGAAAACGTGCAGCAACACAAACAGATTGTGAGAGTCAGTCGAGGATAGTTTGTATAGATTGTGCACACAGCCAGTTGGCTGAGACTGAAACCCTTTTGAGTTGCGAGAAACGTTAACACTGAGGATTGTCTAGGAGCGCGTTCATATCAGGCATGTTTGGAGCAGTGTATTCAAACTCTGGAGGTGGATGTCATCGCCTGCAGTTACTGAGGCTTGGAAAGCTCCGCGTAACAAACTGAAGCGAACTCAGAGTCAAGATGAGGTGAAGTTCTTTGCTACCTTCGAAAAAAGATCAAGCCGCAGCTACAAGTGATGTTCATATCGAGCTGCTTCCTGAAGTGGTCTTCATTGATACAGCAGAGGAAGTAAAGAGCAGCAAAGATCAAGTCCATCATGGCTGAAAACTTTGTTCACTGTGGGCGTGATCACATCCTAAACTGTCACATGTTGCATCTTTGGAGCCCCATCAGCTCATGACAGATGTCGAGGATGGAGTTTGATGTACAGTCCTCATCCACCAGCTCCGCCTCTGGCCCCCCTGTCCCGGCTCAACCTTCCAACAGAGCTCGCTCCAGTATATGGAGACGTTGTCAAGGTGCAGAGACGACAACCTGAACACCGTCGGCACTGTGAGAAGGAGAATGAGGTGTGAGAGTGGGTGTGAAAATGTAGTTGTGCATTAAATATTTGTCAGTGTTGTGCTTCATAGCCTTTTTCTTCTGCACTGTTTTCCAACCTGTAACACTGAAAGGGCATCAGCCGGTGCCAGAAGGCACTGAAACTTCAATTTTTAATTCGTCCGACATCAAGTACTCGTTCTTCCATTCATTTTTAATTGTTTTCTTTGGGCTTTAAAGGCCAAAACATCCAAATGTGTTTTAGAAACAAAGACGTGCACACACCAAACAGTCCTTTAACAACATCTTTCTTATAGTGGTGTGATGATGTGAGATGTAAAACTCTGAACTTCACCTGATTTTGCACTAGCTAAGGTATTGTTAAATTATGTGCCACGCAAAATTTGCACTGATGGTTTGAAAATGTAATAATTTTAGGACTGAGGATAAGTTTCTCCTCAGCTTCTCTGTTACTCTTTAACCTCCAGACCTCTCCACTGTTGTGTTCGAGGCTCATTGTGTTTGGTCTGTTCGATTAGTGTCAGATACCGTTCCCCCTCTGTTCCACAGGAAAGGAGGCTCACACATCTTTCAAATTCATACTGCTGACTTCTTTCCCCTCAACAGATAAGTCCTGTGATTTTCAGGCTGATATCATGAAATTTGACCTTACACGATCACAACTTTTTAGTTTGTGATCTTGTTATCACAAACTAAAAAGTCGTGATCGTGTTTAAAAAATAGTTACTTTGGTCATAAATCAACTCAACCTGAGAAAAACTGGTAGACTGTTACTGAAAATATCACTTACGTAGTTATTAATACATCAGGAAACAAACATGTTCACAGGAAACAAAAAGGAGATGAAGTTATATAGTCATGAGAAAGCATTATTATTATTATTATTATTATTATTATTATTATTATTATTATTATTATTATCCAAATCCAAATTTCATTTCTTGTTCAGTTTTTCTCAGTTATATCTAACGTACATCTATCCAAAACTGTTTTTGTTTTTGCTACATATTATTTGTTCATCTTTATTTAATATTTTTGCTGTTTTAGTGGTTGGCATGTTAGTTTTCAGGATGTGACTCAGAGCATGTATTTTAACAGTTCTTGTGTGTTTTCAATAAACACTTTCTACTGATCTTGGTCTTTGGCTGTTGTTTGCACTTTGGGTCCTCTAAAACGTTCAACCTAACAACATGAACATAAAACTAAAAGTCACACTTTGTAAACTAGAAAACTTCAGAAGATACAGTGTACAAAATGACTTCATCAAACATTAAATAGAATATAAATAACCTAATTCAGTGTTGAGTAACTTCTTGAGAGTTTTGATGCTTATTGACGTGCAGCTTCCTGCACAGAAACATTTGGTTCATCAGCAACAATCCCTCACGATCTGTCAGAGGACGCTGGGTTGTGCATTTAAACTTTAATGTTTCTTTTAAAGCTTGATGTTTTTTTTAACCGGCTACAACTGAAGTCAATCTTTCCACTTTTTCTCTTTTTTGATTCAAAGTTAATAACAAACATTTTTAAAGGTGATGATTAAAAACAGAATCATTGAAAGTCTGTTGAACTTGTTGTGTTGAACAGATTTCTTTTTAAAGTATCAGTTCAGCCTCATTGTAATAGATATCTACACATATTTGAACTTATTTTTTACTGTGTAGTTGCTTCTTTAATTCTGCGACACACAGAAAACCTCTGCCACTGTTTGCCTGACGCGTACAAACTGTGTCCTCAGAGACCGATCAGAGCTCAGATGTATTGCACAATGTATCAGGTAAGAGTGACACTCTGTGCTTGTTGGACGAGGCAGGAAACATTTTATTAAAAACCTCAATGAGTAAAAGTCTTCATCTTTTTGGAAATTTCAAGAAATGGAAGAAAAACACAAGAAATATAAAAAACAGAAATATAAACATCATTCTTTTGCATTGGTCAATTTCTCAGACTTCAGACGTGGCGACGTAGCCACCGATGAGTGCAAGCTGACTACTTTTTTCTCACTTCCTTATCATAATCTACATTATCATCAACTTCCTGCATGTCATCACTTAGCATATTTACTGCAGACTGTTTGGATGCAGAGGACGACACATCAGACGCTGGTGTAGTGAACTCATTCAGGTGTTGCAGCTTTCAAAGGTAAATTTTGTGACATTATTTTTTCTTATATGTAGAGAAGATAAAAACTTCCACTTGCAGTTGTCGTGATATCACTTAAACAATGTTTTGTAGATATTAAAAAACCTTTAACCTGATCTCTCAAACAACAGGTTTCACTGTGAAGGATGGAAGATTTACACATGAACAACACCTCACAGAACAACAGCTTTGATTACAGCAACATCTATGACTATGATTATTACAGCAACAACACCTACGACTCCAGTTATAATGAAAATACTGCATTCATCATGAATGTGGTGGTATACATAATCATTGGTGTCAGCCTTGTTTTGACCCTCGTGGCCATCTATGCTCTTTATTCTCAGGTATGTACATTATGACTGAAATGTATTTATTTATTTTATTATTATTTATTTGTGTCGTACAGTCTGTCTGTAAAGAATCTTGATCTGGGTTGTGGTCTAGTCGTCAGGAGGCTGGGGTGAAGTGTTGTAATGACCTTTACATTTAGAGGAATCATTTCAGATTTAAAATGGCTCCAGATTCACTCTGCAGGTGGGGAGAGCTCAGTAGGTGCAGTTCAGTGATGGGATTTCTATGAGATCACCAAGATCACAAACTAAAAAGTCGTGATCGTGTTTAAAAAATAGTTACTTTGAGAACCGACTCAAAATGATGAGATACTGGATGCAGAGGATCACTTGTCACAAGACACAGAAACTGAAACTGAAACCAGAAGAACTCAGAGAGTCAGAAGAGCTCCATCCAGGTTAACCTATGACACACCGGGACATCCGAGTGTCATTGCAGCTCCTATAGTGAAATATGTCTCTTGCCTTTATAAGTGGATAAGTGCCCCTGTTATCACCTAGTTACATGTTTTTATGCCCGAGCACTCACATATGTATTGTGCTATGTTTGTGTGTAGTTTCAAAAGTACCAAGTCATGAGGGCATGTCTTATATTGGTGGGGGGAGAGTGTAATAACCTGATTCATATCAGTTATTTGTTTCCTTTAATTGTAAGTTATTATTCATGAGATGTTTAACTTCTGTCCAGTTGATGAGTTAAAAGTTACCTACAGTTGCATACTTTAAGATTGATGACCTGGGGTGTTTTATTTCCTGTTTTGTTACTGAGATCGCGCGAGAAGAGAGTGCGAGAGGAGCGGGATGTAAGAGAGGAGGAGAGAGGGAAAAACAGCGGAGAGTGTTTTTTGTGTGTGGTTTTGACCATAAACGTTTGATCAACTGAGTTGTGTAACATTTTTTTTATGAATGAGAAAGTGTTTGTTAGACACTCCGCTGAAGACGCGAGAGTGGTGGGACAGTTCGCTGTTGTTTTGGCGTGTTTTTAGTCCAGCGGATCCAGCTAGCCGGAGCTAGCTTAACTTCGTTGCTCTTCTGGAGGGACGTCAGCCCCTGCCTCTTCGCGGACGAGATTGCAGCCGGGAGGAGCTTCGTCGGTGGTGGTGGACTTCCTGCGGCTCCAAGGCGTTGTGCTGTGCGGTTGCAGGCTGAGTCGGGTCCAGGTAGTCGCCGGAGGCTTTTCTATGGCCGGAGGTATTGGAAGCAGATCTGGTTTCATCATGAGCTCCAACTTTAAGCGCGCCAACTAATAATTATTGCAAGCTTGCATAACTAAACTAAACATACTAAACAAAAGTGCACTCCGTACCCGGGTTTTTCCAGTGTTTATTTTATTTGGTTTTCCCCTGTCTGGGCTCATAGCATTACTTTGATATATGTGAAACTTCAATATTTCATTCATAATACAAAGTGAAACTGATGCGCGGTGTTTGTGTTGTTTTATCATTGTGTGTGATTGCTTGAGCAAATTCATATTTTACATTAGCCTCTCATCAGTCAATATAGAGAGTGTGAATCATTACGTTACCCTAGACTGAATTTATTTTGAGATGTATCTTCCACCATTTTGAACCATATTTTGAGAATTAAAGGTGCATATAGTACTCCACATAGCACGAGCCGATTGGTGGGAGGGTTACATTTTTGGGGGCTCGTCCGGGATTTGTTTGTAAATTTGCAGATGTTTTTCATTTTTGAGTCCAGATTGATGTGTTATTGGTAAACTGTCCTACAGACTATCTGATTGAGGTTATTGGTAACATTGTGCTTTCACTGTACTATATTTCCTCTGTTTAGTACACAAAATGGATGCTGATGAGATTGAAGCTTGGTGTAAACGTAAGCAGGTAGCTCACGAAAATGCACTGGTCTTAGGTGAGGTTGCTTCTGATGTCACAGACGATATCCTGTTTCAAGCTTTGAGTCTTGTTAAAGTTTTTGGTAAGGTCGAGATAGTTGATCGCTGTCTAGACATAGCATCCAAAACTCAGTTTGTGTTGATACAGACATCTGCTGACCTTACTAAGCAAACCATCCCTGATCGTGTTGGACTCCCTGGAGAGGCCGGTCCTTGGCCTGTTCATGTGCTTACTGTCCCTGTGGAGGATGAAGAGTTTCAAGCTAAACTGTTGTCATTTCTGAAGCATGAAGGGAAGACCATTACTGATGTTAAAGGTCTACTTAGCCCGTCGCCTCTCGACATGAACACTGCGCTGATCAATGCTATCAGTTCTTTGGTGGATAAATGTAACACTGTGCCTGCTGATACTCAAAGTTACCGAAAGCTCCGCATGTTTTCTGGTGGGAGACCTACCCCCAGTGGCGAAGAAGAGTATGATGCATGGGCAGAGCAAACAATGCATTTGTTGGAGGAATGGCAATGCAGTGACAATGTGAAAAAACAGAGAATCGTGGAAAGTCTTAAGGGACAGGCTGCTGACATAGTGAGGTTCCTAAGAGCACAGGATCCTGCTGCTACATCATATGACTACATGCAAGCTTTGGAAACCGCTTTTGGTACCACTGAAAGTCCAGCTGATCTTCTTGTCAAATTCAGACACACATTTCAATGTGAGGGTGAAAAACTGTCTGCCTACCTGCTTAGGTTGGATAAGCTACTACACTGTGTTTTCAGGAAAGGAGGCGTGGTGCTGTCTGAGATGAATCGACTCCGCATTGAGCAAGTTGTGAGAGGTGCATTGCAACAAGACATGATAGCTCTTCGCATTCGCATGACACACAAGCTGCGAGATCCTCCTACTTTCAGTGAGTTGTTGAAAGAGGTTAGGGAGGAAGAGGATATGCTTCAAAGTAGAAATGATGTGAAGAGTACAGTGATGTCTAAGATGGTCACTTCTGTTCCCAAGCCTGTTGCTGAAATTCAAGTCAATCCTGAAGTGGAACAACTGAAAAAAGAAATCAGTGTTATGAAAGCTGAAATGATTAGCCTTAAAGCTAGTACAGTTGTAGCCCAGCCAGACAACCAAACTGCACAGTCTGAAATCCCCGTTAAGACAAAATACAGGAGAAATGACACCCCCCAAAGGGCTAGCAATGAAGAAGATAGACCTGGAGTATTTTGCTACAGATGTGGGGAGGATGGACATTTTAAACGAGACTGTAAAGGTGAAGAGAACCTAAAAAAAGTCAACAATCGCCTCATCAAACTGACAAGGAAGCCGGGAAACTACCGCGGGATCCAGTAAAGGAACGGCCTGGCGTCCCGGTGGTGAAAACACGTTCCACCAAGTGCATCAACTCAAACGAGAAAGTGGAAGACACCATACCTGAAGGCTTAATAGGGCCAAGCTCTGCTGTACCAGTGCAGATTGAAGGCATTTATGCTAAAGCCATACTCGATACTGGTTCTCAAGTGACTTTGCTGTACAGATCCTTTTACGACAGATACTTGACACACCTGCCATTGACACCTATCAGTGCTTTGCAAATATGGGGTCTCAGCCCTGCTGATTACCCTTACGATGGCTATTTGTCACTAAAGCTGGAGTTTTTGGAAGCTGACATAGGAGTAACTGAGACCATTGATGCCCTTGTGTTGGTCTGCCCCGACCCAGTTGTGAGAGGTGAAGCTTCCATGCTTGTTGGCACGAACACACCAACTGTGAGACGCCTATTAAAGAGTTGCAAAGAGAAGGGAGGAGAAAATTTCGTAAGCACAAAGCACATTCATCCTGCTTTTAAAAAGGCTTTTGAAGAGCTTGCAGAACTCCCACCTGATGACGACAACCAGAAGAGAGGAACTGTGTGGTTCACACAGGCCAGACCTGTTACTTTGCGTCCTGGAGGGGTAGCCAGAGTGACAGGTGTACCAAAGTTTCAAGGAATGCCAAGCACTCAAGCCATTCTCATAGACTCACCTGATGAACCAGCAGAGGAGCCAAGGTTTCCAGAAGAGCTCTTGGTCAGGCCAGAGTTGCAGGCGTCCACTGTTGTGATGTCCAGAAGAATCACTGTGCTGGTTAGAAACCCATCAGCAAAAGAGATCACATTAACCAGAGGAATGCCCATTGCTCACCTGTTTCCTGTTGACGTGATGTCATTGTCTTCTGTAAACAAAGAGCCTAATGCTAAGTCAGCTGGAAAAGTGACTTCATCTTCTTTCAACTTTGGAGATTCACCAGTTCCTAAGGAATGGAAGGAGAGATTAGTGGGAAAAATGCTGCAACGCAGTGAGGTTTTCTCTACCCATGAATTTGATGTAGGATGCTGTAAGAGTATGCATCACACCATCAAAACCACAGAGGATAAACCTTTTCGAGAGAGGTCTCGCCGACTGCCACCTGCTGATGTGGAAGCACTGAGAACCCATTTGTCTCAGCTGAAGGATGCTGGGATCATCACAGAGTCACGAAGTCCCTATGCCTCGCCTATTGTAGTTGTGAGGAAGAAGAATGGCAAGATAAGGATGTGTGTAGACTTCAGGACACTAAACAGACGCACTATTCCTGATCAGTATACAGTGCCAAGGATTGAAGACGCCTTGACCTGTCTAAATGGAAGCAAGTGGTTTAGTGTGCTCGACCTCCGAAGTGGATATTATCAAGTGCCCATGAATGAAGCTGACAAAGAAAAGACTGCTTTCATCTGTCCAGTTGGTTTTTACCAATTTGAAAGGATGCCACAAGGTGTGTCAGGTGCTCCTGCAACTTTTCAGCGAATCATGGAACGGACTGTTGGAGATATGAACTTGCTGGAAGTCTTGGTCTATCTCGATGATCTCATTGTGTTTGGAGCAACACTTGAAGAGCATGAGGCAAGGCTGTTAAAGGTGCTTGACCGCCTGAAAGACGAGGGTCTCAAGCTGTCACTGGATAAATGCCAGTTCTGTCAACCATCAGTGACTTATGTGGGACACATCATATCTCAAAATGGGGTATCCACAGATCCAAAGAAGACTGAAGCTGTAACCGCATGGCCCAGGCCAAGGACTGTGGCTGCTTTGCGGTCATTTCTGGGGTTTTGTGGATACTATAGGCGCTTTGTGAAGGATTACTCCAAAGTGGCCCACCCCTTGAACCAACTGCTGTCCGGTTATCCACCCGCGGCCAAGAAGTCAAAAATGAAGCAGGACAGTGTCTACTTAAACCCATCAGAACCTTTTGGCTCCAGGTGGGATGACAAATGTGAAGCAGCCTTTGAGGAGCTGAAACGGAGGCTTACTCAAGCGCCAGTGCTGGCTTTCGCAGACCCACAGCTGCCCTATGTGCTACATGTTGACGCTAGCCGAGAAGGTCTAGGTGGCGTCCTGTACCAAGATCAAGGTGAAGGGTTGAGACCTGTCGCTTTCATCAGTCGAAGCCTTACCCTGTCTGAGCGACATTATCCTGCCCATAAATTGGAGTTCTTGGCTTTGAAGTGGGCAGTAGTGGACAAATTACATGACTACCTGTATGGGACAAAGTTTGAAGTGAGAACAGACAACAACCCGTTAACTTATGTGTTAACGTCTGCCAAGCTAGATGCAACGGGTCACCGCTGGCTTGCTGCGTTGTCCACCTACGAATTCAGTCTCAAGTACAGATCAGGTGTTCAAAACATTGATGCAGATGCTCTCTCTCGTCGTCCACACCCTGCATCAACTCAAGAACAGGAGTGGAAAGACATATCCGCTGCAGGTGTGAGAGTCATGTGTCAGATGACTGCTGTGACTGAACAGAGGAAACCATGTCTGAGTAGGGGAATCGACCACTTAGGTGCCTCTATGCATGCTATCCCACAAGCCTACTGCAATCTGTCAACTCTGAGTGTCAAGGAGATGCCTGTTTTGAGTTCTGCTGAACTGTCAAAAGCTCAACAAGAAGATCCTGGCATTGGTGAGATATGGTCAGCTCTCAGCCAAGGAGATGCAACCCAAGTTGACAAAGCAAAACATCAAGCCTGCCCTCTACTGTTAAGAGAGTGGGATCGGCTAAAGATGCAAGAAGGAGTAATGTACCGGATCACAAGTCCGCCTGGCAAACTCCGCCGCTTTCAGCTTGTCCTACCAGAAAAGTACAGGAAGGTGGTAATGAAATCACTGCACGATGACTCAGGTCATTTGGGCCTTGATAAAACATATGGCCTGATTCAAGATCGATTTTACTGGCAGAAAATGAAGTCAGATGTCGATGAGTACTGTAAATCCTGTGTGCGGTGTATAAAAAGGAAGACTCTACCCAAGAGAGTTGCTCCTCTCATTCATTTGCAAAGTGATGGACCATTGGACCTTGTGTGTATGGACTTTTTGTCCATTGAACCAGATTCGAGCAACACAGAAAATGTTCTGGTCATCACTGATCACTATACACGCTACGCTCAAGCCTTTCCAACGAGAGACCAGAAAGCCTCTACAGTGGCGAAAGTGCTAATTGAGAAATACTTCGTCCACTATGGATTGCCAAAGAGAATGCATAGTGATCAAGGAAGAGATTTTGAGAGCCGTCTCATCCATGAGGTTCTGAGTACACTTGGGGTTGAGAAATCCAGGACAACGCCCTACCATCCTCAGGGGGATCCCCAGCCTGAGAGGTTTAACAGGACATTGTTAAACATGCTCGGGACCCTGGAGCCAAACAGAAAGAAAAAATGGAGTCAGCATATTGTACACCTTGTCCACGCCTACAATTGCACTCCCAATGAAGCCACTGGGTATTCGCCCTATTACCTCATGTTTGGGCGTGAAGCGAGACTGCCAGTTGATTTGTGTTTTGGAACATCCAGCGATGGCACACAACAGAAAACCTACCTCAAGTATGTGACTGATATGAGGAAGGAGTTGAAAGCTGCCTATGAACTCGCAGAATCCCTTGCAGCCAAGCAGAACGAAGGAAATAAACGGAGATATGACCAAAAGATCCGTTTCTCTCAGTTACTGCCTGGAGACAGAGTCCTAATACGAAATTTAGGATTACAGGGGGAAGCATAAGTTGGCAGATCGCTGGGCTTCAACCCCTTATGTAGTGGAAAGCCAGATGCCAAACTTACCTGTGTTTCGGTTGAGGCCAGAAGATGGAAGCGGCCCAATCAAAATCCTCCATCGAAATCATCTTCTACCTGTGGGACACAAAGTGTGCATAGATCTCATACCAGATGCTGATCCTACATCAAAAAGGAGAGTCTTGCGAACGAGACGAAAGAAACGTCCCAAAGAGGAGTCAGTCAAAGACAAGATATCACAGGAAACACCAGACGAGAGGTCTGGAAAAGGAGATGTGAAACCAGATGACTGTGACTGGAAGGAATACACAGATTCAGAGGATGAGGAATATGGAATGTTATATGACTTACCTGTCAGAACTCCCAGGACCAAAATGGATGAAGAGATGTCGGAACCATTTAGCCTGGATTTGGATATTGCCTGGAATCACATGACTGAACAACCAGAAGTGATGCGAGATATTGTGGAAGGACCACAAAATGAGCCAGAGTCTATTGAGACAATGGGAGAAACTGAGTTACAAGAGGCAATTGAGATACAAGAACCGACTCAAAATGATGAGATACTGGATGCAGAGGATCACTTGTCACAAGACACAGAAACTGAAACTGAAACCAGAAGAACTCAGAGAGTCAGAAGAGCTCCATCCAGGTTAACCTATGACACACCGGGACATCCGAGTGTCATTGCAGCTCCTATAGTGAAATATGTCTCTTGCCTTTATAAGTGGATAAGTGCCCCTGTTATCACCTAGTTACATGTTTTTATGCCCGAGCACTCACATATGTATTGTGCTATGTTTGTGTGTAGTTTCAAAAGTACCAAGTCATGAGGGCATGTCTTATATTGGTGGGGGGAGAGTGTAATAACCTGATTCATATCAGTTATTTGTTTCCTTTAATTGTAAGTTATTATTCATGAGATGTTTAACTTCTGTCCAGTTGATGAGTTAAAAGTTACCTACAGTTGCATACTTTAAGATTGATGACCTGGGGTGTTTTATTTCCTGTTTTGTTACTGAGATCGCGCGAGAAGAGAGTGCGAGAGGAGCGGGATGTAAGAGAGGAGGAGAGAGGGAAAAACAGCGGAGAGTGTTTTTTGTGTGTGGTTTTGACCATAAACGTTTGATCAACTGAGTTGTGTAACATTTTTTTTATGAATGAGAAAGTGTTTGTTAGACACTCCGCTGAAGACGCGAGAGTGGTGGGACAGTTCGCTGTTGTTTTGGCGTGTTTTTAGTCCAGCGGATCCAGCTAGCCGGAGCTAGCTTAACTTCGTTGCTCTTCTGGAGGGACGTCAGCCCCTGCCTCTTCGCGGACGAGATTGCAGCCGGGAGGAGCTTCGTCGGTGGTGGTGGACTTCCTGCGGCTCCAAGGCGTTGTGCTGTGCGGTTGCAGGCTGAGTCGGGTCCAGGTAGTCGCCGGAGGCTTTTCTATGGCCGGAGGTATTGGAAGCAGATCTGGTTTCATCATGAGCTCCAACTTTAAGCGCGCCAACTAATAATTATTGCAAGCTTGCATAACTAAACTAAACATACTAAACAAAAGTGCACTCCGTACCCGGGTTTTTCCAGTGTTTATTTTATTTGGTTTTCCCCTGTCTGGGCTCATAGCATTACTTTGATATATGTGAAACTTCAATATTTCATTCATAATACAAAGTGAAACTGATGCGCGGTGTTTGTGTTGTTTTATCATTGTGTGTGATTGCTTGAGCAAATTCATATTTTACATTAGCCTCTCATCAGTCAATATAGAGAGTGTGAATCATTACGTTACCCTAGACTGAATTTATTTTGAGATGTATCTTCCACCATTTTGAACCATATTTTGAGAATTAAAGGTGCATATAGTACTCCACATAGCACGAGCCGATTGGTGGGAGGGTTACATTTTTGGGGGCTCGTCCGGGATTTGTTTGTAAATTTGCAGATGTTTTTCATTTTTGAGTCCAGATTGATGTGTTATTGGTAAACTGTCCTACAGACTATCTGATTGAGGTTATTGGTAACATTGTGCTTTCACTGTACTATATTTCCTCTGTTTAGTACACAAAATGGATGCTGATGAGATTGAAGCTTGGTGTAAACGTAAGCAGGTAGCTCACGAAAATGCACTGGTCTTAGGTGAGGTTGCTTCTGATGTCACAGACGATATCCTGTTTCAAGCTTTGAGTCTTGTTAAAGTTTTTGGTAAGGTCGAGATAGTTGATCGCTGTCTAGACATAGCATCCAAAACTCAGTTTGTGTTGATACAGACATCTGCTGACCTTACTAAGCAAACCATCCCTGATCGTGTTGGACTCCCTGGAGAGGCCGGTCCTTGGCCTGTTCATGTGCTTACTGTCCCTGTGGAGGATGAAGAGTTTCAAGCTAAACTGTTGTCATTTCTGAAGCATGAAGGGAAGACCATTACTGATGTTAAAGGTCTACTTAGCCCGTCGCCTCTCGACATGAACACTGCGCTGATCAATGCTATCAGTTCTTTGGTGGATAAATGTAACACTGTGCCTGCTGATACTCAAAGTTACCGAAAGCTCCGCATGTTTTCTGGTGGGAGACCTACCCCCAGTGGCGAAGAAGAGTATGATGCATGGGCAGAGCAAACAATGCATTTGTTGGAGGAATGGCAATGCAGTGACAATGTGAAAAAACAGAGAATCGTGGAAAGTCTTAAGGGACAGGCTGCTGACATAGTGAGGTTCCTAAGAGCACAGGATCCTGCTGCTACATCATATGACTACATGCAAGCTTTGGAAACCGCTTTTGGTACCACTGAAAGTCCAGCTGATCTTCTTGTCAAATTCAGACACACATTTCAATGTGAGGGTGAAAAACTGTCTGCCTACCTGCTTAGGTTGGATAAGCTACTACACTGTGTTTTCAGGAAAGGAGGCGTGGTGCTGTCTGAGATGAATCGACTCCGCATTGAGCAAGTTGTGAGAGGTGCATTGCAACAAGACATGATAGCTCTTCGCATTCGCATGACACACAAGCTGCGAGATCCTCCTACTTTCAGTGAGTTGTTGAAAGAGGTTAGGGAGGAAGAGGATATGCTTCAAAGTAGAAATGATGTGAAGAGTACAGTGATGTCTAAGATGGTCACTTCTGTTCCCAAGCCTGTTGCTGAAATTCAAGTCAATCCTGAAGTGGAACAACTGAAAAAAGAAATCAGTGTTATGAAAGCTGAAATGATTAGCCTTAAAGCTAGTACAGTTGTAGCCCAGCCAGACAACCAAACTGCACAGTCTGAAATCCCCGTTAAGACAAAATACAGGAGAAATGACACCCCCCAAAGGGCTAGCAATGAAGAAGATAGACCTGGAGTATTTTGCTACAGATGTGGGGAGGATGGACATTTTAAACGAGACTGTAAAGGTGAAGAGAACCTAAAAAAAGTCAACAATCGCCTCATCAAACTGACAAGGAAGCCGGGAAACTACCGCGGGATCCAGTAAAGGAACGGCCTGGCGTCCCGGTGGTGAAAACACGTTCCACCAAGTGCATCAACTCAAACGAGAAAGTGGAAGACACCATACCTGAAGGCTTAATAGGGCCAAGCTCTGCTGTACCAGTGCAGATTGAAGGCATTTATGCTAAAGCCATACTCGATACTGGTTCTCAAGTGACTTTGCTGTACAGATCCTTTTACAACAGATACTTGACACACCTGCCATTGACACCTATCAGTGCTTTGCAAATATGGGGTCTCAGCCCTGCTGATTACCCTTACGATGGCTATTTGTCACTAAAGCTGGAGTTTTTGGAAGCTGACATAGGAGTAACTGAGACCATTGATGCCCTTGTGTTGGTCTGCCCCGACCCAGTTGTGAGAGGTGAAGCTTCCATGCTTGTTGGCACGAACACACCAACTGTGAGACGCCTATTAAAGAGTTGCAAAGAGAAGGGAGGAGAAAATTTCGTAAGCACAAAGCACATTCATCCTGCTTTTAAAAAGGCTTTTGAAGAGCTTGCAGAACTCCCACCTGATGACGACAACCAGAAGAGAGGAACTGTGTGGTTCACACAGGCCAGACCTGTTACTTTGCGTCCTGGAGGGGTAGCCAGAGTGACAGGTGTACCAAAGTTTCAAGGAATGCCAAGCACTCAAGCCATTCTCATAGACTCACCTGATGAACCAGCAGAGGAGCCAAGGTTTCCAGAAGAGCTCTTGGTCAGGCCAGAGTTGCAGGCGTCCACTGTTGTGATGTCCAGAAGAATCACTGTGCTGGTTAGAAACCCATCAGCAAAAGAGATCACATTAACCAGAGGAATGCCCATTGCTCACCTGTTTCCTGTTGACGTGATGTCATTGTCTTCTGTAAACAAAGAGCCTAATGCTAAGTCAGCTGGAAAAGTGACTTCATCTTCTTTCAACTTTGGAGATTCACCAGTTCCTAAGGAATGGAAGGAGAGATTAGTGGGAAAAATGCTGCAACGCAGTGAGGTTTTCTCTACCCATGAATTTGATGTAGGATGCTGTAAGAGTATGCATCACACCATCAAAACCACAGAGGATAAACCTTTTTCGAGAGAGGTCTCGCCGACTGCCACCTGCTGATGTGGAAGCACTGAGAACCCATTTGTCTCAGCTGAAGGATGCTGGGATCATCACAGAGTCACGAAGTCCCTATGCCTCGCCTATTGTAGTTGTGAGGAAGAAGAATGGCAAGATAAGGATGTGTGTAGACTTCAGGACACTAAACAGACGCACTATTCCTGATCAGTATACAGTGCCAAGGATTGAAGACGCCTTGACCTGTCTAAATGGAAGCAAGTGGTTTAGTGTGCTCGACCTCCGAAGTGGATATTATCAAGTGCCCATGAATGAAGCTGACAAAGAAAAGACTGCTTTCATCTGTCCAGTTGGTTTTTACCAATTTGAAAGGATGCCACAAGGTGTGTCAGGTGCTCCTGCAACTTTTCAGCGAATCATGGAACGGACTGTTGGAGATATGAACTTGCTGGAAGTCTTGGTCTATCTCGATGATCTCATTGTGTTTGGAGCAACACTTGAAGAGCATGAGGCAAGGCTGTTAAAGGTGCTTGACCGCCTGAAAGACGAGGGTCTCAAGCTGTCACTGGATAAATGCCAGTTCTGTCAACCATCAGTGACTTATGTGGGACACATCATATCTCAAAATGGGGTATCCACAGATCCAAAGAAGACTGAAGCTGTAACCGCATGGCCCAGGCCAAGGACTGTGGCTGCTTTGCGGTCATTTCTGGGGTTTTGTGGATACTATAGGCGCTTTGTGAAGGATTACTCCAAAGTGGCCCACCCCTTGAACCAACTGCTGTCCGGTTATCCACCCGCGGCCAAGAAGTCAAAAATGAAGCAGGACAGTGTCTACTTAAACCCATCAGAACCTTTTGGCTCCAGGTGGGATGACAAATGTGAAGCAGCCTTTGAGGAGCTGAAACGGAGGCTTACTCAAGCGCCAGTGCTGGCTTTCGCAGACCCACAGCTGCCCTATGTGCTACATGTTGACGCTAGCCGAGAAGGTCTAGGTGGCGTCCTGTACCAAGATCAAGGTGAAGGGGTTGAGACCTGTCGCTTTCATCAGTCGAAGCCTTACCCTGTCTGAGCGACATTATCCTGCCCATAAATTGGAGTTCTTGGCTTTGAAGTGGGCAGTAGTGGACAAATTACATGACTACCTGTATGGGACAAAGTTTGAAGTGAGAACAGACAACAACCCGTTAACTTATGTGTTAACGTCTGCCAAGCTAGATGCAACGGGTCACCGCTGGCTTGCTGCGTTGTCCACCTACGAATTCAGTCTCAAGTACAGATCAGGTGTTCAAAACATTGATGCAGATGCTCTCTCTCGTCGTCCACACCCTGCATCAACTCAAGAACAGGAGTGGAAAGACATATCCGCTGCAGGTGTGAGAGTCATGTGTCAGATGACTGCTGTGACTGAACAGAGGAAACCATGTCTGAGTAGGGGAATCGACCACTTAGGTGCCTCTATGCATGCTATCCCACAAGCCTACTGCAATCTGTCAACTCTGAGTGTCAAGGAGATGCCTGTTTTGAGTTCTGCTGAACTGTCAAAAGCTCAACAAGAAGATCCTGGCATTGGTGAGATATGGTCAGCTCTCAGCCAAGGAGATGCAACCCAAGTTGACAAAGCAAAACATCAAGCCTGCCCTCTACTGTTAAGAGAGTGGGATCGGCTAAAGATGCAAGAAGGAGTAATGTACCGGATCACAAGTCCGCCTGGCAAACTCCGCCGCTTTCAGCTTGTCCTACCAGAAAAGTACAGGAAGGTGGTAATGAAATCACTGCACGATGACTCAGGTCATTTGGGCCTTGATAAAACATATGGCCTGATTCAAGATCGATTTTACTGGCAGAAAAATGAAGTCAGATGTCGATGAGTACTGTAAATCCTGTGTGCGGTGTATAAAAAGGAAGACTCTACCCAAGAGAGTTGCTCCTCTCATTCATTTGCAAAGTGATGGACCATTGGACCTTGTGTGTATGGACTTTTTGTCCATTGAACCAGATTCGAGCAACACAGAAAATGTTCTGGTCATCACTGATCACTATACACGCTACGCTCAAGCCTTTCCAACGAGAGACCAGAAAGCCTCTACAGTGGCGAAAGTGCTAATTGAGAAATACTTCGTCCACTATGGATTGCCAAAGAGAATGCATAGTGATCAAGGAAGAGATTTTGAGAGCCGTCTCATCCATGAGGTTCTGAGTACACTTGGGGTTGAGAAATCCAGGACAACGCCCTACCATCCTCAGGGGGATCCCCAGCCTGAGAGGTTTAACAGGACATTGTTAAACATGCTCGGGACCCTGGAGCCAAACAGAAAGAAAAAATGGAGTCAGCATATTGTACACCTTGTCCACGCCTACAATTGCACTCCCAATGAAGCCACTGGGTATTCGCCCTATTACCTCATGTTTGGGCGTGAAGCGAGACTGCCAGTTGATTTGTGTTTTGGAACATCCAGCGATGGCACACAACAGAAAAACCTACCTCAAGTATGTGACTGATATGAGGAAGGAGTTGAAAGCTGCCTATGAACTCGCAGAATCCCTTGCAGCCAAGCAGAACGAAGGAAATAAACGGAGATATGACCAAAAGATCCGTTTCTCTCAGTTACTGCCTGGAGACAGAGTCCTAATACGAAATTTAGGATTACAGGGGAAGCATAAGTTGGCAGATCGCTGGGCTTCAACCCCTTATGTAGTGGAAAGCCAGATGCCAAACTTACCTGTGTTTCGGTTGAGGCCAGAAGATGGAAGCGGCCCAATCAAAATCCTCCATCGAAATCATCTTCTACCTGTGGGACACAAAGTGTGCATAGATCTCATACCAGATGCTGATCCTACATCAAAAAGGAGAGTCTTGCGAACGAGACGAAAGAAACGTCCCAAAGAGGAGTCAGTCAAAGACAAGATATCACAGGAAACACCAGACGAGAGGTCTGGAAAAGGAGATGTGAAACCAGATGACTGTGACTGGAAGGAATACACAGATTCAGAGGATGAGGAATATGGAATGTTATATGACTTACCTGTCAGAACTCCCAGGACCAAAATGGATGAAGAGATGTCGGAACCATTTAGCCTGGATTTGGATATTGCCTGGAATCACATGACTGAACAACCAGAAGTGATGCGAGATATTGTGGAAGGACCACAAAATGAGCCAGAGTCTATTGAGACAATGGGAGAAACTGAGTTACAAGAGGCAATTGAGATACAAGAACCGACTCAAAATGATGAGATACTGGATGCAGAGGATCACTTGTCACAAGACACAGAAACTGAAACTGAAACCAGAAGAACTCAGAGAGTCAGAAGAGCTCCATCCAGGTTAACCTATGACACACCGGGACATCCGAGTGTCATTGCAGCTCCTATAGTGAAATATGTCTCTTGCCTTTATAAGTGGATAAGTGCCCCTGTTATCACCTAGTTACATGTTTTTATGCCCGAGCACTCACATATGTATTGTGCTATGTTTGTGTGTAGTTTCAAAAGTACCAAGTCATGAGGGCATGTCTTATATTGGTGGGGGGAGAGTGTAATAACCTGATTCATATCAGTTATTTGTTTCCTTTAATTGTAAGTTATTATTCATGAGATGTTTAACTTCTGTCCAGTTGATGAGTTAAAAGTTACCTACAGTTGCATACTTTAAGATTGATGACCTGGGGTGTTTTATTTCCTGTTTTGTTACTGAGATCGCGCGAGAAGAGAGTGCGAGAGGAGCGGGATGTAAGAGAGGAGGAGAGAGGGAAAAACAGCGGAGAGTGTTTTTTGTGTGTGGTTTTGACCATAAACGTTTGATCAACTGAGTTGTGTAACATTTTTTTATGAATGAGAAAGTGTTTGTTAGACACTCCGCTGAAGACGCGAGAGTGGTGGGACAGTTCGCTGTTGTTTTGGCGTGTTTTTAGTCCAGCGGATCCAGCTAGCCGGAGCTAGCTTAACTTCGTTGCTCTTCTGGAGGGACGTCAGCCCCTGCCTCTTCGCGGACGAGATTGCAGCCGGGAGGAGCTTCGTCGGCGGTGGTGGACTTCCTGCGGCTCCAAGGCGTAGTGCTGTGCGGTTGCAGGCTGAGTCGGGTCCAGGTAGTCGCCGGAGGCTTTTCTATGGCCGGAGGTATTGGAAGCAGATCTGGTTTCATCATGAGCTCCAACTTTAAGCGCGCCTAACTAATAATTATTGCAAGCTTGCATAACTAAACTAAACATACTAAACAAAAGTGCACTCCGGGCCCGGTTTTTCCAGTGTTTATTTTATTTGGTTTTCCCCCGTCTGGGCTCATAGCATTACTTTGATATATGTGAAACTTCAATATTTCATTCATAATACAAAGTGAAACTGATGCGCGGTGTTTGTGTTGTTTTATCATTGTGTGTGATTGCTTGAGCAAATTCATATTTTACATTAGCCTCTCATCAGTCAATATAGAGAGTGTGAATCATTACGTTACCCTAGACTGAATTTATTTTGAGATGTATCTTCCACCATTTTGAACCATATTTTGAGAATTAAAGGTGCATATAGTACTCCACATAGCACGAGCCGATTGGTGGGAGGGTT